>JAKCPI010012698.1:0-30517 GCA_023213315.1 Euborellia annulipes
AAATATTATAAAAATCTGGTATGATAGTAGCACACCACACAACTTTCTTTTATCTCCAATAATGTGAAAGCTTTGTTCTGTGTTTGTCACACTCACCAGATTTTTTTTAGTTCAAATACAGAATATTAAAGTCTCGACAGTAGGCCTACATTTCAATTAAAAATTCGGGAATGACTTTCCCAAGACTTTTTAAAATTTTTTTCGGGGCAAAACTCCCTGAGGAGGCTTTTTCGTATAGTCAACTCTAAAAAACCATTTTTGGAATTTTGTCTATGTCATTTTGTTCTTTCAAATTAATTTATTTTATTTTTTATTGACACTTAGGAGTAGGATTTTGTTTTGATTTTTTTTTTTTTCAAAATTAGCCGAAATTTTTTCTTCGTCAAAAACTAATCAGTTTTAAAAACTTTTTAAAATAGAGTAATCCCCGAATTTAGTTATTAAGTTAATGATAAATCTATAGAGTCACACAAGCTGTGGTACCTGAGCTATGCTTGTCATATTTAGATTATTTCTTTGGTTCTGATTGGAATATATGTTTGATTTGAATTTGATGGTGGAGTCAGGAAAAAAACAAGACGATTGCAGCCAAATATTCTTTTATTTTATTTCTCACCCTTTCGGCCCGAGGTCTAGACCATCTTCAGAGCTGCATATATCCATAGGCTATAGACGTATTTGAATCTTTTTTTTTTTTTTTTTGAGAGGACCTGACGAGGCTGTCAACTGCCGGCAATAAGAAACAAAATAATAAATAATTAATAATGAATTTTAATCAAAAGATTATTATTACATGTATCACTATATAATAAATAAATTATTAATATTTAAAAACATTATAAAGCTCAACTTTTTAGAGAACATTCTGATTTGTGCTGCACTCTCGCGGATAATATTAAAATTAAATATTATACTTTCAATCGTCACCACGAGAGTGTAGCACAAATCATCAACTATCTGAACTAGTAGTTTTATGAATTGACATTTTTAATAAGGAAAGAGATAATATTGATAAAACAAAAATAGAGTTTAAATATATATATATATATATATATATATATATATTATACAAATAACGGTTATCGTATAAAGTCTTATATGGCCAGGAGCGCCGGAACGAATTTGATTCAGGGGGGCAAAAAATTTTTTTTAGAAAATTAAAATTATTTAATATGTTCAAATAGTATAAAACAAAAACAAATCTACTATAAAACTTTAAATATTTTAATTAAAATCACAATTTTAATAAAATTAAAATTTTAAAAAATTTGCTAGTGATTTTATCAAAAATTTTTGGAAAAAATTTGGAAAAAAATGAATTTCTTACTCTTTTAATTTTTTTTTTTAATTAAGAAGATTTTATTTTTCAAACGTAAAAATATATCATTTTTAAAAATAAATGAAATAAAAGAAGAAATTTTGCCCCCCTCTGCCCCCCCCCCTATAGGATGCCAGGGGGGCAATGTACCCTGCCCCCCCAGTTCCGGCGCCTATGTATATGGCCTAAGTTGCCGACAGGGGCGAATTAAAGGGGGGGGGCGAGGAGGGCGATCGCCCCCCCCCCCCCCGAGAAGAAATTAAAACAGTTATAAAAACTAGTAATCTAAAGAAATTATGATTTCCGCTCTTTAATTTCAATTGAATTTGTTACCAATCAATTTAAATAAATAGGAAAGGGTTCTATTAATAAATGGCCATAAATGCCGACAAAGTCATTAATAAAAAAAAAAAAAAAAAAGGCGCCCCCCTCGACAAAATTGCATTAATCCGCCACTGGTTTCCGAAAAGACTGTGCGAATGTGAGTGTGAATGGGAAAAAAGTGTATTAAAAAAAAAAAAAAAAAACTCTATATATGTTAATATAGTGTTCATAGAGAGAAAGTATTGGATTCATGTCAAAAATTCGATGTCGAGATTTTGATGGATATACACGTTTTGAGGTCCCCTGAATCCAAAAAAGTGGTTTTCTCGACATGGTCTGTCTGTGTGTCTGTGTTCAATTTTAAGCACGAAGGAATCTAGCTATTACTCTGAAAAACTAAATATTTCTCGACACGAAAAAATCTGGTGTGAAAAGCACATAAGGGAAGAGAAAGTTGTGTGCTGTGCGACAGTCACACCAAATTTTTTTAACTTGTTAAAAGTCTTTCTGGTAGGTCCTGATACCTGGTGGCTAAACGATTAACTATCAATTAATCAAGCATCCTTAGAATTCAAATTGTTTAAAGTTATTGTTGATTTAATTAAAAAAAAAATTACAATTTTGTTTATCTCCTAAGTATTAATAACTCGACAAAATGTTGAATATAATTTCAAAGTCTTTGATCAATTTACAAAAAAACAAACTATTTCAAATTCAATATAGAAACCATGGCCATCCTTTTTTTGCTACACCACCGAGGACTCCTATGTCATTGAAGGTTAGGAAAGTTTTTTTTTATCAATATTTTAATTCTTTCGGCATCTTAGGTAAATTTAAATGATACTTAAATTAATTATGATATATAATATTGGCGCCAGTCATATTTATTTATACTATTCGGTATCTAAATGATTTCAAATAAGAGAAAATTCATCAGACTGCCTGAGATTCGAACCCATTACCTTTAGATTATCAATTTTGACATTTGTCAACATCTCTTGACCAACGAGGCAGGAAATGGGGGGGGAGGGGGTTAAAACTATGGATATCTCTTATTTATTTTACAATAGTTTTCTTTCAATACTTCATGTTTTTTCCTTTAATTTTTAATTTTCTTTCTTTGGTCCATTAAATTTTTTACTTTTTAAATATAATTAATCCTTATTTATTACATTTAAAAGAAGAAATTCACCTATTATAATAATCTATACTAATTGGGTTTTTATAATAAAATCATGTGTTTTTCCATTATTTTTGTTTTGTTAGAATGAGTTCTTTTTTAGATCTTTTTCGGCATCTAAGATCATTTAGATCAGGGGTTCCCAAACTTTTTTGTACCACGCCCCCACTTACACAATAAATTGTATGGGCATATGAAAGAAAAAAACAAGTACAGTTAAATATTGAAAACAAAACATTTATTTTTATTGTCAAAACTTACATTATAAATTGAAAAATTTGCATTAGAATATAATTATATATATTTTTTTTTAATAAATGGGACTTTTCATTCAAATGGATTGTTTTAATTTTCTTAACATCATGGTTAATTAAAAAAATCTAGAACGTCAAGGGGTCGTCCACATATTACGTAACGCCTTTTTTGACGATTTTCTAGCCCCCCCCCCCCTCTGTCACGGTTAGTCACATACAAACAAACTCTCCTACAAATATTATGTCACAACATAGAACTAACTACCTACTACTTTTTTTTTTTAAGTAAATTTTCTCTCGTGACTCAAATAATCACTCCATTTTTCTCTGTTGTGAAAATCACTCGACTTTTTTTCAAAAAAATTTTATAAATTCAACTTTGAATTGTTATGCCAAACTTACAAATTGATAAACCCCCGGATCTCCCATGTCACAATTAGTAACGTGAAAATCACTCGACTTTTGTCTAGTCCCCTCCCCCTCCCTTACGACGTTACGTAATATGTGGACGACCCCTAATTAGTTTTAATAAATTGTGAATTAAAATTTTAACCAAATGAGAATTTGTTTATTTTCATCTGGTCTTGCGTCTTCCCCCCCCCCCCCCCCTAGACTTGTCTTCACACCCCCCAGTTTGAGAACCCCAGATTTAGATAGACCCAATAAATTAATTGCTAAACATATAATTTAGAATAATTTCATCTCTTGCAAGGGAAGCGAACGAACCCCTAACTCCTAGCACAAGACGCGAAATGACAATACTTTTAGTAAAATTACATATATCAATAATTTAAATATTATTATTTAATCATATATATTAAGGTTCTGTGGTTTCATTATCAAAAATAATGATTATTTTTTTTTAGAAAAAAATAGCCCATGTATCTGTGATGTTTTCGCTGATTTATGGGCCTCCATTTTTAGTTCTTTTTAATTTAGAATTGTGGGCACATTGTGCACAACAACGAGAAGAAGAAGACAGGGAATATCGAGAAAGATTCAAAGATGAACAGGGAGATGATGATAATGAATAAACATATATTTATGTAATAACAATAACAATTATTATTTTATCACATATAGTAAGGTTCTGTGTTAATAAAATTACATATAATTAAAAAAATAATTATTTAATCGTAAAAATATTTTTCATAATATCTAAGACCAAGACGAAGGACCGCTCATTTATCCTGCCCTGATATATAGAGATTATATTTTTGTATATCTATCAGTCTGTCGTTTAGTCTTTAACGCAGAGAAACTGCAGGACGGATTTGCATGGATTGTTTTTTTTTTTTTTTTTTTTTTTATAGTTTGAGAAATTACCTGTTGGTTTAAGTTTAAGGGTAGATGTCATTTTACTAAGAAACTAAGTATCTCTGAAATGTTTTGGGGAACAAATTTTTTTGCAATTTTTTCACAAATTTTGTGCGATTTGTTATGAAATGCTTTATGCTTTCAATTAAATAATTATCTATTCAATTTGAAATATAGATATTTAAAATATTTTTATAAAAAAAAATTTAGAGGGCATCGCTTCTTGCTTATGTAGATCTGAGCCTGCTCGAACTTATGGATAAATATTTATAGAATTTTACAGAATGTAGTGTTTGAGTAATTCCGATTAGGGGATAAAGAACTCCCTTTTTTTAGGGGGAGAAATGTATAGCCGGAAGACAGATTTTGATTAGATTTTATTATTACTCTTTGAGATACTTTGATAAATAATAACATTAAACAAAAAAAAAAATGGTTTTTTTTTTCGATTTTCGGCACAGAACACAAATTTCAATTACCGAAGATAAGAGAAAGTTGTGTGTTTTGCGACCAGTCACACCAGATTTTTAAATTCACATTCTCTAACTTTTTTCACACATTAATTACCTCAATTGTTAGTATGTCAAATAATAAAACTAATTCTATATTATTGATTTTTTAAACTTAATTAATGCTCATTTCCTTAAAATTTATTGTTTAAATATGAAAATCAGATAATAAAATTAATCAAGGAAGTAAAAAAAAAATGGACCTATATCTTCTCTGTAAAAGAACTCAAATCGTTTTATTTGCCTGATCCGGCTAATTATATCTTTAATTTGAATACATTGTCGAATATATCTCCGTGTTTAGGGTCAATAAATAAAAAATAAAAGGTTATTTAGGGGTTTCAATTAAATGAGAAAAGGATTATTATATATATTTCTATAAAAAATATAATTTTTCAACAATTAAAATTATTTTTATATAATTTAATTAATTTAGGTGTCCTCGGGCTTAGTGTAGTTGGTAGCGTGCCTACCTTCTATACCGAACGTCGCGGGTTCGGACCCCAGGCAGTCCGATGATTTTATTTAAGCTATTTGGATGCCAAATGTAAAATTTATAAACATGGAAAAATACTTATATTTTGTTACAGTATTCAGGGGACCTGAATCCATCAAAATCACAACATCGAATTTTTGACAGGAGGTTTGAAAAATAAATAATCAAAACTTTTTAAATACTGTCATTGCTGAAAATCATTATAAAATAATAGTCCAATTACCCCCGCCAACCTATGTAGTTAGCCGGTAGCTCGCAACATATTTTAGTAAAAAAAGTTTTTTGTCAGCTATCTCATTGAAAATGCATTTTTTATCTGCTTATTTAAATCTCTTTTTAAGTTAGTTTTGTTGTTGTTTTTTGTGTTATAAATTTGTATTGTGATTGTTTGGTCCTAGTTACCGAGAGCTGGTGCTTCTAAGCGGGTCGTTAAAAATTTTTTTATCTATTTTTGTATAAGTGAGTTATTTTTATGCACTCTTATTAAGTCGTATGTGTATCATTGTGGCTGAATACAAATTTTGTATATTTTTCAAACACCTACAATTGAAAGGTATGGATGTAAAAGAATTAGATTTTCATTTTAACTGTTGTTTATTTGTAAAAATTACAACATTTCGGCCACTCATTCTGTGGCCTTCTTCAGATACAATTCAGCTAATATTATAAAGATTCTCAATTGAGATCAAGGGCGGACCCAGAGGTCTCGCCCCCCCGAGGGGGAGGGGGTAATCTGGTGTGACTGATCCCACAGCACACTATTTTTTCCTCAATTTCGTTAATTTAAAGGCGCATTCTGTACTTGTTTGCCAGAATATAATAACAAATATTTAAGTATTAATTTTTAAAATTTTACATTAAAAATAAACTTTTTTTCGAAAAAAAAGTATTTTTTTTCAAATCTCGGGGGGGGGGGGGTAATTACCCCCTTTACCCCCTTGTATCCACCCTTGATTGAGATTGTCACAGATGGAACAACCTTTATAATCTTAGCTGAATTGTACCTGAAGAAGGCCACAGAATGAGTGGCCGAAACATTGTAATTTTTACAAATAAACCACAGTTAAACCGAAAATCAAATTCTTTTACTAATGATAACTACTGTGAAAGCCTAAACTCCAAAAAAAGATATGGATGTAATTATTATGTATTATTATTATAAAAAAACACTCACACTTTTTTCTCATTCACACTCACACACACATTCACACAGTCTTTTCAGCAACTCAGGCCATATAAGACTTTTTACGATATCCGTTATTGATAAATATACATATATGGGGTCCAGGCATTCTTATTTAAGCCATTTGGTATCCAAATGGCTTAAATAAATCATCGGACTGCCTGGGGTCCGAACCCGCGACGTTTGGTATATGAGGTTAGCACGCTAACCTCTACACCATGCCCCGAGGGCTATTATGTATTAGTAATATCAGTTATACTGTTATTAGTCTATTAGTAAAATAAATATATGTATATCGAATATAACTATGCATTCCGTTGGCATATGTCGCTTACAACTATAGGTAGATCACTGATTATTCCAAAATTATAAAAGTAGCTCATCACATTGAAAAGGTTGGCTACCACTGTCCTAAGGGCTTATAAAACTCAAAATTTTATTAATGATTTAAAAAAATTCTCTAAATTAATAGGCCTTTTTCTAAACAATCAATAAAAAAACTAAGGTGCGAGAGTAGGTAGGTAGGCAGATAGGGTTGTTTAAAGGGTTTTGGTTTGTCTTCTATCAATCGAGAGGCTGTTGGTGAATGACCATCGAAGGTTGCCCTGCAGGGTCTTTGTTTCATTGATTCTTGGGTTTGTGGTCCAAGGGCAGAGATCCTAGCCAGCCAGGCAGACAAGCAAGATGCTGCTGCTGCTTGCTTGCAGTGTATGTGTGTGGAAATGTTTATGTGTGAGTTGGCTGTTGCATCGTGGGAACGCATCCAGTCTTCTTCTTCTTCTTCTTCATCGTATTCTTCTTCATCTTCTTTTTCACTGGCTTTTACTCTCTCTCTCTCTCTTTTCTTTTTATTTTCTCGCTCGCAGGTAAAACTCTCGAGCCCATCTAACTGCACACAGGGATTCTGGCTTTTGCCAGGTTGGGATATCCCCGACCATAGCTAACAGCTGAGTGTCTGTCATCCGATGAATCTCTTAGTTCACTGCTTTCAAACTTTTTTTTTTTTTTTTTTTGCATCCAAACAAAAGATAGCCCACCTTTCTATTCATATTTAATTAGATTAAGTCAATTTTTTTTTAACTTTAAAATAAAAAAAAACAACAAGGGACATAAAAAAAATTCAGAAAAACACGTCTTATAAATTATCATAAAATTATAACACCCATTTGTATGGTTTTTTCATCTGATTAATCAAATTAAATATGAATTTATTTTCTTTTATGGTTAATTAAATTTCAAGCCTCCGGTAATGATTCCTGTAATTTTCTTAACAAATATTAGCTAATAAGTTATATTTTTATTGAATTTTAAATTAACACAATAACAAGATGGTTTTCAATCGAATAATAAATATCTAAGACTTTCCCTTTCCCTCATTTCTGAATACTTTTTGCCCACCAACCGGTAAAATTAATGTAGGCCTAATCGTAAAAAAAATCTAAATTACACTGAATCTGCCAAAATGCGTTTCGAGATCCCCAAAATTTATTTACAGAGTTTTTGGAATAATGTCTGTGATTTTATTTTTTTAAGTCTTTTTCGGCATCGAAGGCCATTTAGACCCCGTCCCCATTTATTTAAATTGATTTTTTAATTGATTTGATTAATTTAATTTTTGTCGCTGCGAACCCGCGACCCTTGGTACATAACCAGCATGCTAACCACTACACCAAGGCTCGAGGATGTCTGTTTTCGTCAACGAAAATTCAAAAACCATTTATTCAATTGTTTTGAAATTTTGCATACATAAACTAGAAGTAAAGATCAAGAGCTAAAAATTTTTTGGCAATCGGGTAATTATTTATTATCAGACAAAAAAACGGGATCCAAATCAAGCCGGCCGGCTAGTAGTATCAAAATCAAAGAGTAAATGAGTTTTTGTTCTTGCATTGAATAAAATTTTAATTGAAAATAAAAAAAAAAGCTATTTCTAAAACAACAGGAATTAATTAGTATGTGTTATTTAAATATTTAATCAATATTCGTTAATTTGGAATTTTTTTTCAGTTTTCAAAAACGTATCCGTACAGGAAACATATAATTAATGTGCAAAAGTCGATTTACTTTTAATGCACTGTATTAATTAAAGCTAATAAAGCACGTTGATTGCTCTTTTTTTTCTTAACATAACAGAAATCTTTGCAAGAGTTAACCAAACAGACGACCGAATTCGGACTCGCACGGCGCTTTCGCGGGAAAGGCGTTTTTGCTAAGCCACACAGGAAGCGTAATCTGGGCGTACGATCCGGTATTGTGTTATGTTTCAACAAACTTTATTTAATGAATTTATAAATATTTTATAAATAAAGTATTATATTACGAAAGAAATAGAATATCATTGCAAACAGGGATGGGCGTTAATCAGTTACATGTATTTGAAATACAAGATACCAAATACAATATTAATTGGTATTTTGTAACTCGTTACAGAATTGGCAAAGTAATTGCTATCTTGTATTTCGTTACATTTTTTAGTAATTGGTATCTGAAATTCGAGATACCAAATACTTTTTTTTTTTAATTTGCCGCAGTGTAAAAAGTCTTGGCAGAGGGAGCTGAAATCGTTTTAATTTATTTAATATTACTGTATGTAATCGTCGTGTGGGTTCTCTGCTCCGGATCTTAGTAAAAACCAGTAACGAGAAGTCAATCAATCCGCCAAATTTTCACTCTTCGTTAAAAAACTTTTTTGCTTTCTTCTTTCAACCAGCTCTCAACGACTAAATCTTTGTTCTTCTGCCCCAGTTGAAAGATTGTTTTCATTTGCGGGTTTATTCATTCTCCATCAAGTTCCAGATTATCCGACAAAACTTTTGAAAACTTGGTTTTTTGAAACCTTTTCATATTTTTATAAATAAATTTTTTTTAGTGTCATGAATAATTTTATTGTTTTCGATTTTCCAAAGGTATTCTCCAATATAAGTTTAGCTGCCACTTTCCTAAACTAAATTTATTTAGGGTTCCAGATAGAGCCCTGCACGGGCCGATTTTTTTGGCCCAGACCGGTCCGTGTCCGTATTTTTTTGACTTCCCGCCCGTACCCGGCCCGTAATTTTTTACCATTCTTCAGGCCCGCCCGGAATTTTTTCAAACCCGCCCATACCCGCCCGAGATTTAGTGAATGAATGAACGAATGTCTAGTAATTTTTAAATAAAATTTCATTTGCATGCCCGTCCGCCCGAACCCGTTTATTTAGACTTGCTACCCTCCCGTATCCGCCCATAATTTTTTCATGGCCTCCAAAGCCCGCGGGCGGGCGGGTAACGGGCCACGGGCCAACCCATACCCGTGCAGGGCTCTAGTTCCAGAATTACCCCTCCAAAAAGTATTTTAAAATCAAGGAAAAATTTGTTTGTAATTGGTATTTTCAATGTATTTGAAATACATAATTGGTATCTTGTATCTCGTTACACAAACCCGTGAATAATTGGTATCTTGTATTTCGTTACAAAAATCTGAAGTAATTGGTATTTTGTATCTCGTTACTCAAAATCGAGTAACTTGCCCATCCCTGATGGCAAAATTAGATTTTATTTAAATCTTATTTTATTAACTGATAACTTGATTAAATATTTTTCGGGCTTGTAAATTAGAATAAGATAATACTATTCAATTACCTCGATTCGGACTTTTACTAATCATAAATTGGCTTCCAACAAGAAACAGTATTTATTACAGTCTTATTAAATATAAATTATAATATAACTTAATATTATTTACTTTTATTTAGTTTGAGGCAAAAAAACAAGTGTTTTTAACTCTATAAGTTTTTTTTATTTAATTACTCACTTGATAATTTCGCCTGTTCGCCGAAAAGTTGTAAATTTGTACAATTCGAAAAAGCTGTCGCGCGAAAAGAGCGTTTACGCCGCGTAAGTTCGCCCCCTGTGTGACGGGGATGATATAGTCTTGCCTTATACAACATTTCGCGCCCTTTCGCGGCGTTGAAAAACGCAGCGACGCGAATTTCGCGTTCTGTCTGTTTGAGCCTTTAATTTAACAAATTCAAATGTTTGGTCTTTCCTGAGAACATTATAAATTTATACAATAACATTTTTAAGAAATTTTCATTTAGTTTCAAAATTAAAATTTTCCGATCATTGAGTTACTAATATTTCAAATTTTTGATTATATATGACAGTGGTTTCCAAACTTTATGTTACCACGCCTCCTTTAAAACTATTTAATCGTCCCTGGATCAAATTTATTCTTGCTCACTGTTTGGAAAATTTGCAATTGCTCACCTTGGGCGAAGTTTTAATTTTCCCTCTCTGACTTAAAGTTTTAAATTTCCCTCTCTGAGTCCGCTTCCTCTGACTCTGGCTAATCAGCGACAGAGAGTGGTAAACAGACACAACGGAAGTGAGTGGCTAGCGCTTTATATATAGTAGTGATAGAAAGAAAGAGTGAGTTTCTTTTGTTGTTTGTAAGAAAAGGCCAATCTCGATACACTCTAGATATAGTGCCCCAATGACCGCACATTTCTTCCACTGGAGTTTATTGTGACAAGTAAATCTATAAAAAAAAGAAAAAAAAGCCGAAAAAGTTAATTTTCTTTTTTTATTGTCCATCAAAATCTCGACATCAAATTTTTGATATTAATAAAAATTTCCGGAAAATAAGACCGTAAAAAAGATGTAAAAAAATAAACAGTTGGGGAAAAAATTATATAAAAACAATAGCGAAAAATACTATTCTCTAAAAAAATTTTAACAGCGACGTTAACATGTTGCTTTTATTTCAAAGCTATTAAATTCATAACCTTACTTTTTAGATTAAGGACGCCATTTTTATCTTAAACACGACGTTAAAATATTAAAGGCACCCCCTAGACATGGCATTAATTTTTAACACTATTTACTAAATGTTAACGCTTTGGCTTTAAAGTTTTTGTTTACAGAATAGCTATTTGAGGCAAGGAAGTGATTTTGAATAGCATTTTATAACGCTGATTGTTTTTACATTACTTTTTAACACCTATTTGTTTATTTTAAATTTTAACGTCTGTTTTTAGAGAATAGACCTGATTATGATTGATCCTTCTTAATATACCAAATATTAACGACTTTTTAATCAAATAGGAAGAATAAATGAGCAAGAGAGTTATATTTCAATTTATTAACAAACAGGGGACGTTTCGGTCACGTAAGGGACATCTTAGGGAGGTGAATGTCTGAAAATACATATAATCTTTAACGACTTTTTTACTTTCTCTTACCTTTATATATACGTATGTTAATATATATAGAGAGAAAGTATTGAATTCATGTCAAAAATTGGATGTCAAGATTTTGATGGATATACACGTTTTGAGGTCCCCTGAATCCAAAAAAGTGGTTTTCGTGACATGGTCTGTCTATAGGTCTGTCTGTGAACAAAATATCTCAAGGAACGAAAAGAGGTTGAAATTTTATATTTAAGTAAGGTTCCCCCACACCATATTATTTTTCTATTTGATAACTTAAGTATGTTTTTTTTTACTGTATGTTTAACTAATTTCCCACTCGAAATAATTTCTCTCTTATAGAAAACATTTTTAAATGATAATACACATTCAAAAGAATTTAATTAAAAATTTTTTTTACTTAAATCGTGACTTGAAAATAAATCTTAATTAATATTCACGAATTCACGTTCCAAGTAATTTATATAACCTTAAAAATAAACAGAATAGTCCATCTAAGGGCTGGCAAGCATAGTAGAGCTCTCAATTTTTTTGTTTTTTTGTTTTGGGAGGATTTTTTGTTGTAATTTTCGGCAGGCAAGGGGTATCATTGGCAGGGACCATCCATTCAGTGGCCCCTCTATAAACGGCCTGCTAGCTATTCATTAGCAGCACCACCCAAAAGGAAGGACGCACTTTTCTTGGCAAACCTTTTAAAATTATCACGCAAGAGGAAAAAAAAATGTTTTTGTGTTGCGTTGTGACGCCCTAACCATCTATTATAGATATATAAGTCGAAAAATTCATTGATCAAAATGTAAGACGCAGACTGCTGAATTTCTTTATTCTTCAAGCTCAAACTAATTATTTTTTAGTCTTTTCGGCATATTAGGTCATTCAGACTACTGTATAAACGATACTTAATATTACGATATTCATTATATTGGTTATCCAAATGATTTAAATAAATTCATCGAAATGTCTAGGTTCCGAACCTACTCCCTTTGACTTTTAGATCATCATTATTGGCATTTGTCAACCTCTCTAACTCTCGACCATGGGGGGGGGGGGAGACTCCCCTATAGCTACATCCCCCTCATGCTCTCACAGGAGCTATGGTTTGGCCCGATATAAACAATTTTTAGACCAATCTCGCTGGCCCCTGGCGGTCGTGTAAAGTCTTTTTTCTTGTTTTTGGATTTCGGAGGGCACCTGTCAGCAATTTTTTATTTTGCTTATCAACTAATATCATCCTTATTATTAAGAGAATTTTTTAATTTGGACCCACTTTTTTTTTTAAATATTTTTTAAAAAAAATTAAATATTTACAAAGCATTCCCTCTCCTTTTTCTGCGGCCGTTATTATGTAGTGTTCTTTTGGAAATGGGAGAAAATGGGGGGACAATTTGAAATTATAATAAAAAAGGGTGTAAAGGGGTTATATTTTTTATAAATTTTATATATAAATAAATTATAAAAAAGTGGTTAAAATTTAAAAAATTAAAAATAAAAAATCCAAAAAAAAAAAAAAAAAAAATAATACATTTTTTTTCCTTTTTTTTTTTATTTCGCCCGTTTTAAGCAAAAGTAGTATTACAAAAAAAGCAAAATTAATACAACATAAAAACAAATATAAATACAATATTAAAGTAATATGAAAACAACTGATAAATACAATATTAAGGCAAAACGTTGGGGGTTCAGGGAGGCATAAGTCGCCCGGCTAGGCGCGAAGCTTCTCATAATTAAGGCAAAGGCGAGGATCCGCCGCAGGCGTCCCGAGCCAGTTTGCGGGGGATCCGGGGGGGGGGCGAAGCCGAAGGCGGATGTCGCGGCTAGTATTGTTATAAATCGTTAAGAGAACTTTCTTTTGATTAGGCTCTATATCTCGCTCCCATCGATAAAAATAAGCCAGACATTGAATGTCCCCTTCTTTGTTTATATCTCTCTTTCTTTTTTTGCCGGAAACGTTCGTTTGCAAAACACCATCCGTGTTTACATTTGCACTGTCTGTTTAGCTCAGCCCCTCGCTTCTCTCTTTCCCTCACTCTTGATAGAACAGGTGTGTGTCTCTATCTCTTCTTAGGTCCCCTCCGGCTCCGAAAATCCCCCTCAGCTCACCTTTAGATCAGAAGCTGACTGGAGTCCAGCCAGCCAGCCCTGGAGCTTCCCACGGTGCTGGACCACAGCTTCCGACCATCTCACTCACTCTCAGGACCCTCTCCGGAGGCTTAGGTCCTGAGGTCCACCCGCACAAGACACCTGTTATTTCCTCCCTTTATCAGCATATGAATGACCTGAGTGCGCACATTGACCTACACCACCATGACAACGCGGAAAAGAGTCAGTTAATCATTTCTATTTCTTAATATATTCATTAAAAATATTAATTAAACACAAACAATGAAAATCTACTTAATTAATAAATTTTGATATATAGTAATTAAGTTTATAATTTAAGTAGAAAAAAAAGGTATATGTGACAAACACCAAGTGAGAATGATATTTAAATCTATTATTATTCTTTTACGGGTTTACAGTTAAAAGTAAATCAAACTTTAGCAATTTTTTTTTTTTGAAAATTTCCTAAAAAATTTATTTTCTGGTAAATTTTACTTCAATAATTGTAAACCAAAACGATGTTTTATCGAAATATATTGTTATTAAAAACTTCCTCCTTCGAAATTTAAAAAAAAAGGGGGAGGGGGAGGCGTTATACAATTAAATATTTTTAAGGGAGGCGTGGTAACATAAAGTTTGGAAACCACTGTATTAAACCATTTACTTAAGGCTCTAGATACTAGGAGGGGACTTAATTGTGGAGCTCACTGTACATAAATTGTCAAATTTTGCAAACAGGAAGCGAGAGACAAAAGAATTGGGCATATGAGCAAAATAAAATATTTTTTTTAATAATATAAAAGTCTCTCCCCCTCCCCCACTACTCCAATAAATTTACCCGTAAGGAATAGAAGGGATTGTGTATTTTTTACTTTACATAATTAGCAGGATATAAGACGGTACCTCTTAAGTTGGGACATCCTCTTTTTTTTTTTATCTATTAGTTTAGCAGAAAGGACCAAAATAACTCCAAGGGGCTCCGTTAGATGGCCTGAGGCGTATGAAAATCTTCTGGTATTGTTCTCAATTTTCTTTATTCTTATTGAATAATTATTTTATAGAATAATTAAATAATTAGTAAAATATTTTATTTTATTTCGTCATTATGAATTTTATTCATTATTATTTGTCCATATTTATCAATTTTTTTTTTTTTTAAACATTCACACTTTTTTCTCATTCACACTCACATTCACACAGTCTTTTCGGCAACTTAGGCCATATAAAACTTTGACGATAACCGTTATTTATGAATTTATCTATTATTGGGGTCCAGACATTCTTATTTAAGCCATTTGGTATCCAAATGCCTTAAATAAAATCATCGGACTGCCTGGGGTCCGAACCCGCGACGTTTGGTATACGAGGTTAGCACGCTAACCTCTACACCAAGCCCCGAGGGCATTTATCAATTAATTTGTAGTTTTTTTTTTTTTTTTGTTTCATTATTATTCATTAAGGAAAGTGAACCAATCAATTTTGGACTAAAAAACCAAAATTTTTACACTACACCGATTGGAGTGATACACAAAATTAATCTACTTTTATACTTTTATAACATCAGCAATTGAGGATTGAAGAACAATAAAAATTATATTGAATACATTTTTTTTTTTTTTAAATTTTATTTAAGGCCTTTTTCGGCATCGCAGGTCATTTAGACCTCATCTCTATTTATAGAGATTGATTGGTAGCAGTAGCGTAGCCAGGATTTCTGCTTGGGGGGGCCCAAAATTTTATTAACCCCCCCCTCTTCTCCAAGAAACTTCAAGTGGAGAAATTTTTTTAGATAATATAATAATTATAAATAAAAAACAAATAAAAAATAAATTTTTTTTCTTGAAATAAAAAATAATTTTAATACAAAATTCGTAAAAATTAGAGATTTTTTCAATTATTTATAAGTTTTTTGTTAGTTTTTAGAATTTATAAGGAGTTAATAAAATTATTATTTAAAAAAAAAATCATTAGGGAAAACATTAGGTATTTTTTGTTTTGGAGAAGGCTTTGGGGGGGGCCCGGCCCTGGGCCCCCCTGAATACGCCACTGATTGGTAGCGAATTCAAATGAAATAAATTTTTGTTGCATGCGAAACCTTGATCCCTTGCACAAGACGTAGAAACTCTACCACTGGCCCAAGCTATGGCCCAAGGGCCCAAATTTAATAAATTATGCAATTCAACCCTCGTAGAGAGGGTTCAAATAATATAAATTCAAGAATTTCATGAATTGATCGCAAATATAAATTTTCACTTTCTTTTTAAATGGTCGAATTTTCCTTTTTTTTTTTTTTTCTTTTTTATTTTATATATTTGTCTGAGAAAATAGCGCAATTATCCGATTTGTCTGAGATTGGCTTGAAAAGGCAATGGTCACGTCAAATGTGATATTTCTTCCCAAACTCATTCTTTTGTTCTCTCTCGTCCCTGTTATTATCAAATAATTATCGATTCATTCGATTTTCAACATTTTTTTTTTTGCTTTGTTTTATGATTCAGAAAAGGGTTTTGGAAATCAAGACAATTATATAAAATCTCGCATCAAAAATTTTCCTCTTATTAAGGTTTCCGGTTGAATTAAATGATATTTACTATTTTTATTTCTTTCAAAAAATTTAAAATTCTAATTTATTATTTGCTAATTTTCTAACAAACAAATACTAACCATATTTATTAATGCCTAAATAAAATTTTTAATTGGGGAGAGCGGTAAAACGTTAACAAAAATTTTTATTTGCTCTCAATGGTAATGGAATATAAAACTAAAAATCTTGATGTAGATTATTTTTTTTTTTTAATTAAAAAAAGTTGAAAGTCTTTTTTAGATATTAAAATTTTTTACGTTCTTACTTTTTTAAATTAAATACAAAAATGGAATTTAATAAAGATAACTGCCCTCCGTGTAATTTCTTTCCTCATTATATTATTTCCCAAAATTAACATCAAATTTGATAAAATGCAAATATTTTTAATAATTTGAAATGTTTTTTTTTTTTTTTTTTTTTTTTTCGTTTTAATAATAAGCCGGTTTTCTCATTTCTCTCGCCTTGTTTATTTTAAACTTGGTCATTAATTTTCCCAACTTCTATCGGCTTCTTTATCCCAAGATAGATCTTCTATCTTCTAGCTGCCTTGGTTCTCATAATGAGCTTCCCCCACCTCGTTCTGCTCCTCTGGACCAGTCAATTTTTTTTTTTTTTTTGTTATACATGGTGTTTTATGCTACATTCAAATTGTTCGAGCCTGGAAACTTTCAAAGTGTCTACGTCACGCATAAAATATCAAAAAAAGTGACTGCAATGCCTGGATTTTTTTCCGTCAAGACTATGAATCATATTTTCTCTACCTTCATCTCATTTCAAATTCCATTCTTAATAGAAAATAATAAAGACATATAATTAATTAATAGGAATTTAGTTCCTTTTTCTCTTTAATATTACCTTTAGTACGTGATTTGAATATCAAATTGAAATATTTCTTAATAAATTTTAAATAATAATCCGGATTTATTTGATTTTCTATGTTTACTTTTAATAAAAAATTTAATTCCTTAATAGTAAATTATTTAGAGAGATTTTAAGATTCAATGTTTAATTTGAAACAAAAACAAAAAAAAAAAATTTTTAAAGCTGATTAATACATTCGGTACTTTATGGACAAGTTAAAAACTAGAAACATTCTTTTTCTATTAATATCGTAGCATTAAAAACGAAAAAAAATATTCTTTAGGCAACAAATTTATTAATAGGCAATAATTTAAAATAAACAAATGGGTGTTAAAAAGTAATGTATAAACAATCAGCGTTAAAATAATGCTATTCTTTAAACAAAGTTTTAACAGCGTTAACATTTTTCTTTTATCATATTTCAAAGCTATCAAAATCATAACCTTACTTTTTAGGTTAAGGACGCCATGTTTATTTTAAACACGACGTTAAAATATTAAAGGCATCCCCTAGACATGGCATTAATTTTTAACACTATTTACTAAATGTTAACGCTTTGGCTTTAAAGTTTTTGTTTACAGAATAGCTATTTGAGGCAAGGAAGTGATTTTGAATAGCATTTTTTAACCTGATTGTTTTTACATTACTTTTTAACATCCATTTGTTTATTTTAAATTTTAAAGTCTTTTTTTAGAGAATAGATCTGAATATAATTTAAAAAATTTTCAACATCACGAGAAGTTTAAACATATAAATAAAATTTTCGAGGCTTCAGCCCAAAATGGAATTATTTCACGTGTTCATTTGGCCTTGAAGTTGTCCAAAATCAATGCTTCTAGGAGAAAAGCTCATAGGCAACCAAAGAGAAAGTCTTACTATCACTGATATTCGTAATAAACTACATAGTTTATCTAGCCTCCAAAAATCAAGAGCTGTGTATTTGATATTTTAAATGAATCTAATAAAAAACTTGTTAATTATAATTCAATAATTCTTAATGTGTATTAATATCAAACACAAACAAGATATTTCGGTCAATAAAAATCGAACCCAGACCATCAGTAGCTTAGCCCTAAGGCCATTTAACGCTCGATCGCCATCTAAATATACATATTTCTCCCACGGCTGCTGTTTGGGGGCCACACGTTCCTCTGAAGCTGGTAAAGTAGCCAAAGAAGAAGACGAGAAGGGAGGGGGTGGGGGGGGGGACGAAAAAGCATAACAGGGGGACAACAAAATGAACCTGTTAGGAGTAAAACCGCTAGAGATAAAAAAAAGAAAAAAAATCTCAGTCAGTCCGGCTAACCTATGATTATCTTGGCTTCTAGCAATTTTGAAGCCGCCATCTTTTTTCGGTTGGGAACGATCCATGTTGTGCCCCTCTCAATAAACCTCCTCCTCCCACTTCATCTTTAAATTAAACGAGATTTAATAACACGAAATGCTGGAAACTTTTACATATATCCTTCCCTACCTACCTTTTCGAGATAATTAAATAGGCCTTTATTCTCCAGCAAAGCCTGCAATTATACCTATTAATAAGAAGAAGAGATCTTGATGATTTGTTGCAGATAGAAGATATAATAATAAACATTATTGGATATTATATAAAAAATTATTTTATTAATAAACACTTTGATTTATGTTTGGATATTTTCACGGGGATTAAAAATATAATTTCAGAAATTACTATAAAAAGCTGAATCCCGTCTTAAAGTAAAAATATAAGATAGAATTCACAGACATATGCTGTACAACATTTAACCCTCCCCCGATTTGGGGGAGGGGGTGGGGGCCCCCTCCTCCACCCACCGGCGGGGTTGGGCCCCCGGCGGGCTGTTTTTTTTTTTTATTTTTTTGAAGGGGGTTTTTTATAAAAAATCCCCCCCCATATATTTTTTAATTGGTTGTTTTTTTTTTTTTTTTTTTGGGGTGGGGGGGGGGAGGGGGGGGGGGGTGGGTGGGGGGGGGTGGGGGGGGGGGGGGAGGGGGGGGGGAAAAAAAAAAATTTAACCCTCATTTATACATAATAAAGAAAGAAACAAACTATAATTAATTGAGAAATAATTTTTCTTTACGGATCCAGAGGTGTTTCTCGGGGGGGGGGGGGGGTAATCTGGTGTGACCCGTCGCACAGCACACTATTTTTTTTCTTAATTTTGGTAATTTAAAGGCGCATTTTGTACTTGTTTGCCAGAATATAAATACAAATAAAATTTTTAAGTATTAATTTTTAAAATTTTACATTAAAAATAAATTTTTTTCCGAAAAAAAGGTATTTTTTTCAAATCTCGGGGGGGGGGGTAATTATCTCCTTTACCCCCCCCCCCCTTGTATCCGCCCTTGATTGTAATACATTTTTTTAAAGTGAATCCCTAGCATGAGAGGCGAGCACTCTATACCCTAGGGCCCATTCTCTATAAGCTTAGGGAATATTTTTTTTAAATTTATTTAAGATCTTTTTCGGCAACGGAGGCCAATTAGACCCCGTCTCTATTTATTTCAATTTATTGGTAGCCAATTAAATTGAAATACATTTTTGTCCCATGAGACCGAGATGCGAACCCGCGACCCTTGGTTCAAAAGGCCAGCAAGCTAACCCCTACACCAAGTGCCTGAGGGCTTCTATAGGGAATAATTTAGCTAAAAGAAGCATCTGTCCATTGTTAGATTATTAATTTATACAGTACATTTAGGCCTTATGTACACCTGTAAATAATTAAATTACGTAAATAATTTTCGATCAATTTGTTTAATAAATAACCAAAGCATATTAATAAAGCCTTTTAAAATTAAAACATCATTTAAATTGACCTATATAAATATTTATAACACATCCCAAGATGGGCGTAACCAAAATTCATTCATTGGTGGAGAGGGGGAGGGGAAGAGATGAAACAAGAAATTTTGTTCATAAGATAGAGTCAACAAGATATTAACGAACGATATTTTTTTTAAATTCCATTTATAATTTAATTAATTAATCTAATTTAAGCATTTTTAAAAGAAATAAAAAAACTCATTTTAGGCCAACTTATTTTTCTAATTTTTATTAAATATTAATATATCGTCTGTCTAGATCCCTTCTAATATTTTGTTTTAAATCTATATAATCTTGTCTTATAGTGAGATAGGAAATGATGTAACTTCCAGGGGTGTCAATAAATGATTACTACCAAATGAAATATAAAAATATCAGGTCTTTAAAATTTTTTTTTTCTAATTATCTACACCTATTTAAGCTTATCAAATATAGCCTGTTTGATTTTTAAATAAATTGAAAGATTTATTTTTTATAAGATCCCTTATAAACAGCTTTGATTCGGTAGTGATTCTACTTATTAAAGCGTTTCTAAACTGAAATCAGTTTAAAAGTCACCGGGAATTAAAGCTTGTCAGTAGGGCCCCAAATAGAAAAAAATTATTAAGAAATGTTAAATCCCCAGTTTCAAGTTGACAGGAGCTTTGTCCCCTGAGCCACCTGGGAAGGTCCAAAGGGTTGTCTTTTTCTCATCAGTTCTCTTTTCCTTCTAAACCCGAAACCGATCTGTCCTGTTGACATGATCCCAGCTATTTTTTTTTTTTTGGGCATCAAAAGGGATCTTAGCAGATAGAAAAAAAATTCTTTGCAAGATAAAATATGCAAAATATAATGACACGCAATTTCCAATAGGAAATCAGAAATTGGCCCAAATCTTTTGTCATTTGAAAGAAATTATCTAATTTTTTTTTTTCTTATAAAAAGGAAAAAAGGGTAATAATTTGAAGGAAATTGGAAATACAAAAAAGAAAGAACAAACCTTTTCTTTTGTCAATTTTTTTTTAAATTCCCATAAATTATATTATAACATTAAAACGAACAAATTAGGACACCTTATTTTAGATATCCTATCTAATTAATTAATTAATCTCCATCTTTTATTTTCTGCCGCCGAAATTCGCTCTTCAGTCATTTATGTCTCGAATGAATAGATTTAGAAAACTCTAAGAAGTATATTTCGTAGGTGGAATTTTCTTTTCTTCCCATAAAAGATTTTTTCATCAGTGAATTTTTTTCAAAAAGCGGATTTCCATTTTTGTTTAGGAGAAGTTGAAAATGAAATTGTTTTGGTTTGGTCTCTCTCGGTCAGGTGCCCCCCTTTATTCAAGATGAGTATAGAGAAATTCCGTGGGCGGGGCGAAGGATGGGGAGAAGTGTCTCTCACTGAGCACGGCTCCGGATTATTGGAATATAATTTTTGTCAATTGTGCAGTAACATTAAATATAATTTTTTTAGGAAATTCAGAAAAATACTATTAATTATAGATTTGAAAAATATTCCGTTTCTCAATTTTCATTTTTGGGTTGATAAATGAAAGGTCCATTTATCATTTGATTTTTTTGTTTAACATTATCTCAGAGAGAGGAAGATGAAATTTGTACAAATTTAAAAGTTTGAAAAATGCATTATTTCGAAAAAAAATCAGGATTTCTATATGGTACTTCCCTACCCTTCGAATTTTCTAAGAAATTTAACTAGAATTGGCGTTCGTCAATCTGGAACACCTTTTTATTTATATATATTAGGAACTTCACAGAAAAATATTAAGCTCGGGCTCGCCTGTGGTGGTCCCTTACCTTTCCTTCCTGAAAAACAGGGTCGGGGTTATTAAGCTTGTGTAGTTCCAAGACCCCTTATTGAACTTTTTTTTTCTCGCGGACCCCTTTCTAACTGTAAGCATTTTACGTATGTCACCCTTAAAGCTTGATTTTTGAATAAGTATGAATTTCTTGGTGTATATCTATAATGTACCGGGCCCCCCCCATGCCTATAGGGATATTTGAATTTTTGATCCTTTAAGAAAATATCAATTAGGCTACTTTTTATGTTTTATAACTTAAATTAAATACTGTAACTTACATTTTATGAAATTCCAGTGTATATTTTATATAAAATATATAATACAAATAATTTTTTTAAATAGACCTCCAGCAACTACTTCATGGACCTCCAAAGGTCCGCGGAACACAGAACCCCTGCTATAGAAGGTTCTCTTTAAAATTGATTTAATTATTTCCCCCAGAAGAGCCTAATTCAAACAAAATATCGTCTCCATAAATTTCCGATGGGAGAAATCATAATCTCAACAGAAAGCTGAGGGTGATTTTGGAACAAAAATAATTTTCATGTAATCTTTAGGAGATACTTCGTATCAAAATTATTATTACTGGTTGTGGAGATATCCAGGGGACAGACGGACATTTGCCAATTTATGTATTTATAAAGATTCATGTTAAACAGATAGTGGTTAAAAAAAAAAACTGATAATAAGCATACCTATATTTTTTTTTTTTTTTTTTTTTTTTGGAATGGGTGCATAAGGTCCGAAGACCTATAATGACCAATAGTCACATGCAGCCAGGAAGAAAATAAAAACAAAAGGAGAAGCATAAAGGGGAAACTCAACTGCGGGAACTGAGAAGATGCCTGTTGAGGTTAGACTTGAAAGTCTGAAGATTGTAGGTTTTGGGGAAGATAGACGCAGGGAGCTTGTTCCAATCACGGGAGGTCATGGGGACAAAGGAAGATTGGAATTGACTAGTTCTGTTAGTCGTGATCTGAACAGCATAGGGATGCTGGGAAGATGCCTCTCTTGTGTTCCGTGAATAATGTTGAAAAATGAAAAGTGAAAAATGTTTAGAATTGATTTTTATTAAGTTTTCTCTTGAGTGAGCAAAAAAAAAAAAACAACCCCTTTTTCAACATTATCGCACAGTGATAACGTGGCATTGGCGTCAGGCATACGGAGAGGCGTTGGCGTTGAAGAGCCACGCGACTGCCTTGCGTCGGCACACGACGACATCCCCACCCCAGAGTCTATACCCCCTCCCCTCCTCCCCCATCTTAAGCACCACCACCAGCACTGGGTGCCTGCCCTGGCAAGGGGACAGCTTCCCACGGCTCCTAAAGCGGCCTCTCGGACAAGCTGCCCACCAATGGCTGTCATCTGTTTTTGCTGCAACTCGGTCCTTTTGCTTCCCATGATCGGCTCAATCAATCCAAATCTCAAGTCTTTATTAAAAAAAAAAAAAAATGTATACATAACGTAATTTTTTTTTTTATTTTAAATATTTTAGGGTTTGAATTAAAATGATTATAATTCGTTTACTCTCTTCAAATTCTGGAAATATTAAACCCCATCCTAAAAGAAAGAGAACAAAATCTCAAAAATAAAAATTTAGTTACCAGGATATAATATAAACTCCTTTAGTGTAGAATCATGCAGGATTAATGTCAGGGTGAATTAGTCAATGGGTTGCCTATCCGCAGGCAAACAAACATTTACTGATTTATCCGTCAGATGGCAACTTAATAAGATCTTGCTTAGAGATCCTGTATATCAGTAATGCCCACGGTGGTTATATGGGTTATTTTTATTTACTTATTAATAATTTTATTTTACTTACATATAGACCTAATTTAAAATTAATTTAATATATCAATTTCAAATTATTTGTAAGCAAAATAAAAATTTCATACTATTCTGGTATACTATAATACCCATCCATATAAGCTTAACATTGGAACAAATATGCCATCACTCTGATATACAGGCACTCTGTAGAATCCCGATAATTCATATAGCCATGGGATAGACGCTTTAGTACGAATTATCGGGAGTAAAAGATTAAAAGATTTTCTTTGGAGACCGGCAAATTTGTACTAATTAGCCGGAAATACGAATAATCTGGATAGGAAATATCGGGATTCCACTGTATTAAATAAAAATTTTATTATTTTCTATTAATACAGATAAACAGAAAAATCTTACTGAATTTTTCTTGCTAACAAATTTGTATATTTTCATTTTGTTTATTTTTTTATACCCAACTAAATAGACCTAAACTCCTAGATTTATGGCTATTTTGGAAAATTTAAATATGTTTTTAGACAATCTTATTACTCATCATATAATCTAAAATAACAATGGAAAATTTATCACATTATCAATTTTATAATAATATTAATTATCATTTTTCTATATATTGTGAAAGTCAAATTAAAATGTAAACTCCTTATATATTGTTTTAAATTAAATTCGAAACACAAAGGCTATAATTAGACTTTCGAGTAAAGATAAGGTGAATCCGTTTTATTTTTTTTTATTTTATCACGTTCGTCTATTTTAATTAAGATCTCTACAATTAAGATAATTTTATCCGGTATATGTGGCTGAGATAACGGACATCCCATGAATTGAAAAGAAAAAAAATTAAGATCAGTCGCATTTCCATGTTTCGAATTAATTGTAATAAAGTGAAGCAGGTTTCCTATGAAACATGTCCGTGTCCGTGGGTCAGACAAATGGCTGTTGGGACTTAATTCCGGAGTTAACAAGAAGTCCGGCTGCTTGTTCTTCTTCTTCTTAAGGGCTTCTCTTCATGGGGCCCCCAGGGGAGGGGGAGGGGGAGGTCACGCCCCAGGGCCCCAAGGCCGACCGCCCCTAGGGTTATTTATATTTAAGTTTTTTGTAGCCGCCGGGCAGAAAAAAATAACACCGGTGCCTTAAGAGAGAAGAAGATGCTACAGCCCAGCCTCCAGACAACAGCATGCATGTTGTTGTTGTTGTTGTTTGTTGCATGCTAGCTTGCTCCTCTGATAGCCAGCATCCTTTTCCCTAATTTATTTCGATTTTTTAATAGCAATTTCGATTTCTTTCAAAAATGGATAATAATCCTAAAAATATAGACTATATTATTACTAAAAAAAAAGAATTTAGAATAGAGAATTTGTCATGATGATACATGTGTATATTTATTTTTCTATTAAAAAAAATATTCTAAAAGAAAGTTTTTGTTGATTGTTAGCGACTTGAAGTTTTATTGTTTGTCTTATTTAAATAATAGATCATATTCAACAAAATAAATAAATAAAAGGCAAAGATTATAAGACACATTCACCGACGGAATTTAATAATATAGCAGATTCTATAAAATAAAAAACTTTAATTACCCCTTCCACATTGAAAATATAGTCTGGTTATTAAGAAATAAAATCATCAGTGGCATAGCGTGAATTGAATGAATGAATGAAGATAGGAGAAAAGGTTTCCATGGTAACAAAATATAAATTTTACATCTTGAATTCTAATAAATCGGCGGAAACTAACTATATATCGACACAAACAAATTTGGTGTGACAAGCACAGTTCACAAACTAGTCTCCTATCAATGGTTAGAGAAGTTGCAGTGCGACCAATCACACCAGATTTTCTATTATTTGCTGGCTCTCTATCTTCTTGTTTTGACTTTCTCTTACCTATGTATATATGTAATATATATAGAGAGAAATATTGGATTTCATGTCAAAAATTCGATGTCGAGATTTTGATGGATCTTCACGTTTTGAGGTCCCCTGAATCCAAAAAGTGGTTTCGCGACATGGTCTGTCTGTGTGTGTGTGTGTGTGTGTGTGTGTGTGTGTGTGTGTGTGTGTGTGTGTCTGTGTGTGTGACTGTGTGTGTGTCTGTGTTCAATTTTAAGCATGAAGGAATTGAGCTACAAGGTTGAAATTTTATATTTAAGTTAAACACCCCCCGGGACCGGAAAAATAAGCTTTTAATCAAAATTGGCCAAAGAGTACTAGTACTTTACTGATGTACTTTTTCAGTTTTTTTCGATTTTCTCAAAATTTGCTCCAACGATTTTTTTTAAAATTCAAAAATCAATTATTTTTTAGATTCTCAATAAAATGTATATTCTCATTTTGTCATTGAAATCTTCTGAAGACCACTTTACTCTTGTACTCCATAGAAAAGATAGGAGATATGGTTGCCATGGTAACAAAATATAAATATTTTCCCATACTTATAAATTGTACATCTTGAAAATCGAATGTACCGTACTGTCGGAAACTAAATACATGTCGACACAAAAAATCTGGTGAGACAAGCACAGAACACAACTTTCGATTACCGAAGGTAAGAGAAAGTTGTGTGCTATGCGCCAGTCACATCCAGCTTATTTTTTCTTCTATATTCTATGTTCTCACATATTTGATTTATTAAGAAATTGGCGTTGCAATTAAACCCAAATAAATTAAAAATAGTAAATATTGTAAATTATTTTATTTATTAAGGAATATTAGTGATATGAATATTTTAACAATTAGTATTATAGTTTCTGAAGATGGTGAAGATGGTCTCTATCGAGACCGAAACCTCAGCCCAATAAAATACTTAAAGAAAAAAATTTGGCTGCCAGTTTCTGCTCTTGCAACCCTTCCTTGATAAATTGGAATTAGACCTAGTTATTTCTTTTAGACAGAGACGAAGGTCACACTCGATTATAAGCAATTGAAAAGCAAGGCAAACATTAGAGGTCATGCTTCTTCTATGCTGTATTTTTTATCTTAAAGTAAATAATAATAAGATTAACTCTACATCATCAGACAACTCATTTTTGAGCGTCTTATTAAAGGTACCGATTTTTTTTTTTTTTTTTTTTTTAGAAAAATGTTAAAGAAATACGTTTCTCATTAAATTTATTCGACCCATTTATAATATTAAAACAAATACTTTATATTTGTCGAGAATAGGGGATGAGGGTGTGCGAGTTATTAAAAAAATAATTTCTGAAAAATATAAATAGAAAAGAAGTAAAAATCATTTTTCTCTATTTTCATTTTTCATCTATTGAACTTGGGTTTAAAATTTTAAACAGCTGGCGAATCTCTCTCATGGTCCAATTGTCATCTTGTCAGTTCTTTCTCCTTGCCTTTATCAATAGATTACTTTTCTTCTCTTTGCCGTTCCTTATTAAAGGATCTTTTGCTTGAAGGTTGCGCATGAACTGTCAAAATAACATACGAAGAAAGGGAGCTTTCTTGATTTTTAGACGTATTGTTCAGATGAGGCGCGTGGCTACCTTTTTCTAAAGTGTAAACACCAACGGCCGAAAACGGATATCTTTAATTCTAATGCCCAATTGCACCGTTTGACATTTATGCCTCTCTTTACTAAGTGTGCTTAAACTAAAGCGTCTCTTAAATAACTTGTTATTTTGAACCGCAATATTTTAATCATGGAAGAATTTTATAAATGTGCAACATGGCAACGTTGTAAATTTTAGTGATATTCTGGTGATTTTTGATAAAATTGACAGATGTTAATAATAATAATTTTGTTTATTATTTGAATATTCTTAAATTAAATTAATTACATATTGTTTATAAATATTAATTAATTTCAGAAAAATATGAAAATAGAAAACAAAATATTGATTTTCATGATTATAATTTTTTTATTTAAATAAATAAGGAAATAAATTGAACACCAAATTATACCTCTTTAGAAAATTATCTATTAAATTATATTTAAATATAAAAATATAATAGAAAATCGCAATGTTAATAATAATTAGTTCATTGGTGAGTCCTGTTGTTAGTGTAAAATTTTTTTAAAATAAATTAAACATGTATAGCCTATAGTAGGGCTATATCGTTTTGTCTTATATTATACTGTGTGACAAGTAAGAAGTTTTATTTTATATTCTCTTGCAAGAGACATGCAAGTTCAACTGCATATCTTGGCAAAATATAAAAAAAAATCTGGTGTGACTGGCGCACAGCACACAACTTTCTCTTACCTTCGGTAATCGAATGTTGTGTACTGTGCTTGTCACACCAGATTTTTTGTGTCGACATGTATTTAGTTTCCGACAGTAGGGTACATTCGATTTTCAAGATGTAAAATTTATAAGTATGGCAAAATATTTATATGTTGTTACCATGGCAACCATTTCTCCTATCTTTTCTATGGAGAACAAGAGTAAAGTGGTCTTCAGAAGATTTCAATCACAAAATGAGAATATACATTTTAAAGAGAATCTAAAAAATAATTGATTTTTGAATTTAAAAAAAAATCGTTGGAGCAAATTTTGAGAAAATCGAAAAAAACTGAAAAAGTGCATCAGTAAAGTACTAGTACTCTTTGGTCGATTTTGGTCAAAAGCTTCGTGTCACGTCCCATGGGGGTGCCTGACTTAAATATAAAATTTCAACCTCCTAGCTCTTTTCGTTCTTGAGATATTTTGTTCACAGACACACACACAGACAGACACACACACAGACACACACACAGACAGACAGACCATGTCGCGAAAACCACTTTTTTGGATTCAGGGGACCTCAAAACGTGAAGATCCATCAAAATCTCGACATCGAATTTTTGACATGAATCCAATACTTTCTCTCTCTATATATATTAACATATATATAGAGGTAAGAGAAAGTAAAAATATATATATACGGGGTACCTATATATTTTATATTACATATTTTATTATTTCCAAAAAGTTCCAAAATCCTTTATTTCCATAATATTTAGATCATCTTCGAAAATAGAATTCATATTGTTCATGTTTTTTATAAAAAAAAATCTAAATCGAATCCAAAAAATGTATTATTATTAGTTAATTAATATTATATTATCAATATAATCTGGAATAGATGTCATTTATTTAACAGAAAATTGTTTTTTAGGTTAAGCATACGCTAAGCCCCCGAAATCAAGGGCTTAGATTTAAGTAAAGATTTAGACTTTTAAGTTTGACTTTGCAAGCGGTACAACGAAATTTGGAAAGTTAAGTATGCTTTAGCGTTAATTAATGCTTAACTCATACGGTGCGATTGGGCATAAGATGTTTATTAAATATTATACCGTAGAAACTTCCTCTAAATTTCCGTTATATATAGAGTAATAGATCTTATTATTGCCACATATATTTCCACATATATTTTTGATTTTGGAGAGCAGAGGGGTTGGTTAAATAAAAAAACAACCAAAAATTAGAGCTCTTGGTAAGATTGGCACAAAGAAAACACAGCATCTTTATACTCGACAGATATGAGACCATTTGAAATTAAAAATAATTTCTATAATAATTTAGACACTATCTAATTTGGATTGCAGCTGACGTATTTATTAAGAAAATGAGAGGAAGACTCGAGATAAAATAATGAAAAAACCCATTTAATCACATCTGAGTTCCTTCACCTTCTTATTTACAATCTTCCTGGTTGCATATGCATATGTCATATATATGACCAACCAATGGTCATCATATGCCACCTTATGCAACCAGTTTCCGAATAAGGTAGAAATTTTTCCTTTATACGAACTTTTCCTTAAATAATTTCCTTTATAATAATTCTCTGAACATGAAAATTTAAAGCTTAATCCCACTTCCTAAAATTCTTAGTACTTCTCTAGATTTTTGTAAATAATATCAAACTATGATTCACATCAAAATGACCTTTATTAGAAAAAGATTGAATTTTGAATCAAATGAGTAGGGCTTACTTAGGAGTTAAATATAATTTGCTTGATAAAAATTAATAAATGGACCATGTTATACATGAAGGAACCAAGCGCAATTATGATCAAAATTGAGATAAGACCGCCATCTTGTAGGGAAAAGAAGATCTACTTTTTTTATTTAAATCACAAAATTATTACTGTGTTCACTTTTTTGTATAAAACAAGAAAAAAAGCCATTGCCATTCGGTTTGTTTACAATTGTGCAAATTAAATGGCTTTTATCTCAGATTTAGGTTAATGGCGCTTGGTTCCTTCGTGCATAACATAGTCTAAATATTACCAATAAAATACCAAATACCAAAATTTCATGGAATAAGGAATTAAAAAGTATTATATAATAATTAAAAGAAGAGTAATATTCAAAATATGAGAATAATGTAAATTCATTAATAAAATTTACTTTTGAAATATTGGAGGAGCTTAATCCCCTTGTCCACTCCACCAAAAAAAAATCCTCTAGACCTGGCCTTAAATAAAAAAAGACATTTTGTCTTCAGTTTAAATATCAATTAAAGTATCAAATTGGAAAAGTGCTAAGTAATTGAATATCATGTTCTTATTAACTAACCGCTTGCCCCTGGGCAGTGGAAGATCACTGAACTGGTGCTAGGGGTTCGCTTCCGGTCCCAGGGGATGAAAATTTTTCTGTATTATATTGGCTACTAATGTAATTTTAAAAAATGGGAACGGGATCTAAATAGCATCAAAGGCGAAAAAAGACCTTAAATAAAACAAAAAACAAAAATCTGACCTCTTTTGACCTCGTAAACATCCCTGGATCAAATATCAAAACCATTAAAATCCATTTCCCATCCAATAAACTAGATATATATGATTACCATACT
>JAKCPI010012700.1:0-10361 GCA_023213315.1 Euborellia annulipes
AGCCACTGAACATTTTGAAATTGAATTTTCTTATTAAGAAGCATTGAAACAATTTCTTCTTCTTATGTAAAATAAAAGCGAATTAATAAACATTTTTATAAGATTTTTTAATTGACTATCTTTTCCCATTATTCCAAACATTTCTGGCGGTATGTAAGTTTACTTTTCAATGTGAGGAATATGTATTGTTTATTATTAAAAAAAATATATATAGAAATTTTAAACAATTGTCTTCTGCTGGAATATAAGTTTTTTTAATTTATTTAAATTAGATGTGGTGGCTGTGAATGTATTAGATTTTGATAGGGCAGGTTCAGCCAAATAAAAAGCCTTTATATGCTTCTCGACTCCGGAGACGTTTCGAGATATTTTAATGTCTCATCGTCAGTCCGGATCGAAAAATAGTATAAAGGTAGTCATTAGTATACAGCATATGTACCTTTATGCTATTTTTCGATTCGGACTGATGATGAGACATTCAAAATATCTCGAAACGTCTCCGGAGTCGAGAAGCATATAAAAAGCTTTTTATTTGGCTGAATCTGCCCTATCAAAATCTTAACTTTATTTAATTACAGAAACTTCGAGGGCGTTAGTTATCTTCATCAGTCTAATACAATACAAATTCAGATAAAAAAATATATATTTAATTTACCAAGGCCAATGATATCGTCATTAAGTTACTGTCTAAATTTTATAGAATTTGAATTGAACAGTCTATTATCCAACTTGAGCGCCTTATTGCTGAAAATTTCAATTTCTCCTATTCAATTTAATTTAACTCCTTAGCAATGATAAATGACCTCATATAATATATATTATATGTAATTTATTTAAACTTGCTATTTTAGAGAGCTTATTACAAGAGCGGATACAAGGGGGGGGGGTTAGGGGGGGTATTTCCCCCCCCCTCGCCCCGAGATTTGAGAAAAATATTTTTTATTTTTATTAATTAATTATATATAATTAATTTTAAAAAATTAATACTTAAAAATTTGATTTGTATTTATATTCTGGTAAACAAGTACAGGATGCGCCTTTAAATTACCGAAATTAAGAATAAATTGTGTGATGTGCGACCAGTCACACCAGATTATCGCCCCCCCCCCTGAGAAACTCCTCTGGATCCGCCCTTGGCTTATTATTTAATTTTTATAAGAAAAAAAACATCTCCAATAGTTTATATCACTTAATTATGAAATTTTTGCGCTCTTATGAATATTTACTTTTTTTCGATTTTTAATTTTTTTGAGAACTAAAAACCTAAAAAAATTGGAAAACTATAATTTTAAATAGTCTATTTATTCGTTTATTTATTTAGGGGGCAGTATAATATTGAAAATCTTTATTATAACTCTATATAATTTTCTATTAGACTCAATGGATAATTCAATATTGCGGTCAAGACAAGATGGCGGACGTGACGTATCCGTGACGTAGGCTTTCGACAATTTTCTCAGCTCAATGTCCCTCCCTACCTCCCTGTATTCTCCTGTTACATAGATCTCAATTTATTAAAATAAATAAATAAAGTAAATAAAATAAATAAACTATGAAGAATATAATAATTACATTTGTTATATAGTCAAATATATTATACTAGACGCAAAGCCCCGCCTTCGGCGGGGCTTTCCGTCTAGCCGGGGGCTGCGCCCCTGGACCCCCTTGCTCGCCTACTTATATACATACCGGTACATACATTTTCCCTTTTCATTTTTATATGTAGAGATTATTTTAGCGGTTAATTATTCATGAACTTAAGATTTTTTGTGAATCATATCCTTTCCGGGACTCTCCCGGTACACAGACAAAAAATTTACGCCGATATTTTAGAATTCAAAATGTAAATAAATTTAAAAAATCGTAAACATGGGTAAATATTTATATTTTGTTACCATGGCGCTATCCCTGAGGCCTGATTGGTTGTTTCACACATCGGACACGGTCTTAGGCAATTATAATATAGTATGATATTTAAATGTTATATTTTCTAAATTAAATAAAAGATTTCAAGGTCATTTCATAGAATACTATTATAATAATGAAAACGAAAATCGAAGCGCCATAACCATCTCAAAAAATTTATATTTTATAAGGTGGAGGGAGAGAAGGAGTACAAAGCAAAATTAAAATTGTGAGAGTCCCATTTTATGTGGGCGTAGCCAAATAAAAAAATTTGTAATTAATCAAAAGACCAGATTTTCATTTTGTCACAAATCCTTTCTCTCATTATATCTTACAGATGAATGAAATTATAAGTTAGCATTAAAAATAAAGGAAAATTGATAATAATAAAAATGAAAAAAAAAGTGCACGAGGTGGATTTGAACTCGCGATGTTTGGTAAAGCGAGGATGGAAAAAATCTAATGTGTCGACCACTTTATCGATTCAGCTATCATTGATTTTATTAATTTAGACAAAAATAGACCACCATATAAGAAACAGTAAATAAAAGACTTATTAAAAAAATTTTAATTTTGTACATATGATATATCATTTTTTACTACATTTAATGCAGATTAATAATTTGTCATTAAAATTTCAAAAGCATCCATAGTTTTCAAATTATTCAATGGTCAAACGTCACATTGTGAATGCCCTAATGTAATTAGACTAAAAACTCTATCTAACATATGATACCTGCCATTAATTCTTGAATTCCCCCTGATTCCAGAGAACAAAAGCCCTTTTAATTATATGTTCTAATTTGGGAGTTATTGGAGATCAAAGTTAAGACTATTTTCGACCTTAATGACATTCAACACTCAATTTTCTATATTATCGAAAAAGCTTATTTAGCATTGTCTGATTAAAACCAAATTTTTACCAGAGATTTATAATTAATAAATGAGTTTTTTTCTAAAGTTTCATTAAGATTGGTAAAGAAATAAATAAAATATTGACTATTTTTTAAATTGAGTTTTAGAATTTGGGATCTCAGGTGCGAGCCTAGAGCCGGTTCATAGAACGCTCTCTTTACCCATCCGGGATTCCGAATTCTAAAATTCAATTTACAAAATAGTCAATATTTTATTTATTTCTTTACCAATCTCAATGAAACTTTAGAAAAAAACTCATTTTTTAATTATAAATCTCTGGTAAAAATTTGGTTTTAATCAGACAATGTTAAATAAGCTTTTTCGATAATATAGAATTGAGAGTGCTGATGTCATTAAGGTCGAAAATAAGCTTAACTTTGATCGCCAATAACTTCCAAATTAGATCATATAATTAAAGGGGCTTTAGTTCTCTGGAATCAGGGAAAATTCAAGAATTAATGACATGTATCATATGTTACATAGGCGTAGCCACGGGGGGGGGATTTGGGGGTTCAAACCCCCCCCATTGGACCCAAGCCATGACTAGATATTTAAGCTCTATAATACAATCAATACTTTCTCTCTATATATATTTCATATATAGGGTAAGAGAAAGTAAAAATATAATAATTTTCCCTAGTTAAAAAAAAAATAAAATAAAATAATTTTTTTAAAGGAAAGTCAAAAAATTCGAGAAAATTCAGAATTTTCCCATTGAAAAGAATTGATTTTTGTAGTGCTTTTAAAAAAATTAAAGCTTGCTAAAATTGATTAAATCCCTCAAATGAAAAATAATAAAAATTATTATATAATTAAATTTTTTATTATTTTTTTTATTTTCTTTTAGAGATCTGAGATAGAACTCGGATCAAAAGAAACAAAACAGGCAGAAACTCCGCTATAATAAGAATATATCTAAAATTCTTAAAGATGTGAGGGTTGCATTTTTTATTGCCTGAAACGAGTTGAATGAAAAATTGTGGCACTTAATTAAGAAAGGGCGGGCCCGAGCGAGCTCGAGGGGGTCCAGGAGGGCGGATTGGCTAGTTATATATTTCATTAGACGCCCTATACTGCCCTATTAGTAGGGGGGAGGGGGAGAAATCATCCTTAACCCCCCCATCGAAAATTTCTGGCTACGCCTATGATATGTTAGATAGAGTTTTTGGTTTAATTACATCTAGGCATAAACAATCTGACGTTTGTCCATTGAATTATTTGAAAACTAAGCATGCAATTGAAATTTTGACTATAAATTATTAATCCGCATAAAAAGTAATGAATGAAAAATGATATATCATATGTGAAATATTAAAATTTTTTTAATACTTCTTTTATTTCATGTTTTTATATGGCTAATTTTTCCCTAAAAGAATTATTCAAAGTGTGGCTCAAGTGGTTAAATCGTCCTCATGGAATCTATATTTTTTTCCATTCTCACGTAACCAAACTTCGCGAGTTCAAATCCACCTCCTGCACTTTTTTTTAAAATCATATTATCAATTTTCTTTTATTTTTAATCCTAACTTATAATTTCATTTATCTGTCATACATATACCGAAAATGTCCAAACATGGGGAGTTGAATTGGGAGCATTGCTCGATGCCAACTAAATATTAAAATATTTTATATTATCTCTGTATAAAAAATTAAAATATGTACTAAACAGGAAAATAAAGAAAGTTAAATTAAATTAAATTTATCTGTCATTGAAACGAGAGAAAGGATCTGTGGAATATAAATTTTGGTAACCCCTATGTTTAGGGAATTTTGACAAATTTTTAAATAACTTTTTTTTTTTATTTATGTTGGCATGAAGGCCGCAATTTTAACCAATTCCGCTGGCTGGAGTAGGAGAACGAATCTATAGGAGAAAATGATTAGAGTATTATCACAGATTAATAATATATCATTAATGAGGAACTTAGCAGTGGTGTAGTGGCAAAATTTTCAGTGTGGGAACGCTGAATACAGAACTTACCAATGGAGGGGGGTGCTTCCGGAGGACCTCCCCCGGCGCGTTCCCGCTCCACTACACCCCTGGAACTTAGCAAAAAAAAAAAACTGGATTATGGGGGGGGGGCGCAAGTTAGACACTTGCTACTGGCGCTTCATACCTTTGTTACGGCACTGGTAATTATTTTGACTTTTTACTTTCTTACCTATTGGATTCATGTCAAAAATTCGATGTCAAGATTTTGATGGATATACACGTTTTGAAGTCCCCTGAACAGCGCGTCATTTTCAACGAGAAAGTTGTCTGCTGTGCGACCAGTCACACCAGATTTTTTTTATGTAATTGTCAGGCATTTATTAAATTTACTTTTATTAAATTAGATCCTTGATTACTACCCTCGACCCTTGGTATACAAGGCAGGCGATCTACCAACTACACCAAGCCCGAGGGCCTAAATTTTTTTTTTTTTTTTTACAATAAATTATTTTTTTTTATTACGGTTTTTCGGCATCTGTGACTATGAATGAAGCTAGGGAATTTGCATGGGGGGGGGGACATTGGACCAGTCATCCTCGGAGAGGCCTGAAAGGCCCCATATTTTCTCAATTTTTCTTGGGGCGGGGAGGCTTTTGGGGAATTTTATTGACTTTATACGTATTTCGACACTAGGTTTCGATATTTCCTATATGAATATGTTTCAACTAGTGCTCACGGTCACCAGCAGTAGCGTAGCCAGGATTTCTGCTTGGGGGAGGGGGGTTTATGAACACTCGGAGGGTTCTCTCCCCCCCCCCTCTTCTCCAAGAAACTTAAAGTGGAGAAATTTTTTTTTAGATAATATAGTAATTATAAATAAAAAATAAATAAAATAACATTTTTTCTATAAAAAATAATTTTAATACAAAATTTGTAAATATTTGAGATTTTTTCAATTATTTATAAGTTTTTAGAATTTATGAGAGTTAATAAAATAATTATTAAAAAAAAAAAATCATTAGGGAAAACAATAGGTATTTTTTGTTTTGGAGAAGGCGCCCTCCCCCCCCCTGAATACGTCACTGGTCACCAGTATCAATTTAAATAGAAAATTTTACTATAAGATATAAAAAACTACACTAACTTTAAATTATATCAAATTACATTGTTAATAAATAAATACTAATATAAATATAATCGCCTCATTTTATATGAAATCCCGTGCTGGAAAAAAGTGATGTATGACCAAGGTGTATGACGTGTAGTAGCCATTTTGCCATTTTAATGTTGAGGTAGTTAAAAAAAAAAGCCAAAATGACATTTTAGAGGTTATTTCAACTCTGGTTCAACTATTCATAAAAAAATAACTTATAAAAAAGTTACAAATTTCTCTAGGAAATTTACAAATTAATTTAAAACATTTTATTTTTACATATCTTTATTATTTGAAATAGATAGTTATCAAATTTAAAATGAATTTTACAAAAAACAATGAAATTAAACAAGAAGCTATTGATATACATATAGGTATGTATATTAATTCGTAACTTAATTATTTTTAACAAACGATGGTTCCCAAAAGAACAAATATCAATAAATCCGGGATACATAAAACATCTCCGTCAAAGCAATAATCAAGTATTATTTTGTTTAAAAATCTACAGCCACGATCTACTTACTATTCAAGTATTCTTTTATCTTAAATAAAAATTATAATTTTCAGGACCTGTGTTTCTTTGTTGTGATTGCTCGATGTTATTTATTAATATGGAATTTTTACAAAAACATAAATTTAAATAAATGTATCTATCAAAAAATAGATAGTCTTTTAAAAAGAAATTATCGGATAAACAAAAGTCAAATGAAAATCCAAGTAATAATACTTGGTCAAAATTTAAGACTGAGTAAAAAAACATCTAGTTTTGAGTTTTGAAAAGATTAATAATCCTTTAATACAGAGGTTCCCAAATGTGCTTAGCAGGTCCCTTAATATATTTCAGATTATTTAACAACTGCATGTCAAAAGGTTGGTCTATGTGATAGATAATGTCGCGCAACATCACAGAGTATATATATAAACATGATTGGTGTGGACGTGTCGCGAGATACCCCACAGTTATTTCTTATTATTTGAAACTTATTCAAAGTCTGGCAAAAAATCAAACAAACAATAAGAGCATCAGCCAGCCACCAAGATCGTTGCAGGGAAGCAATTGTTAAACGTGGTTATGGTTATTCCTACTTAACTCACTAGTTTAATGATTGCACTTTTGATAGTGAACGACTAAATTTATTTCGTTAAATTACAAAACATATCAATAACATTGGACGTTAAAAAAACTATTGTTAACAATTAGATATAAATAAACATATCCAGAGTATCCAAAGAATATATGTATGTGTATTCATACACTGTGTTCTAACAGCAATGCCAAGCACGGCGGAAATTCGGGTGGGCACAAAAAATCAGCTTAGGGAACTACTTTTTCCCTTTACATGCTATTTTAATATATATCCCCAAACTGCTTCTGCAGTTGAAAGAGCAAATTAAAAAAAATTAATCCACATTCAATTATTGTATTTTATAAAAAATCTGGTGTGACTGATCGCACAGCACCTTCGGTAATCGAAAGTTGAGTTCTGTGCCTTTTACAGCAGATTTTTTCTGTCGACATATATTTAGTTTCCGACAGTACGTTACATTTGAATTCAAGATGTAAATTTTATAAACATGAGAAAATATTTATATTTTGTTACCATTTCTCCTAACTTACCTATTGAAATACAAAAGTAAAGTGTGCTTCAAAAAGATTTCAATAGCAAAATGAGAATATACATTTTAAAGAGCATCTAAAAAATAATTGATTTATGAATTTTAAACAAAATCGTTGGGAGGGGGGGGGAGGGATTTTGAGAAAATCGAAAAAAAAAACTTAAAAAAATACCTCAGTAAAGTACTTGAGCCGATTTTGGTTAAAAGCTCATTTTCACGCCTCAGGGGGGATGCCAAACTTAAATATAAAATTTCAACCTCCTAGCTCAATTCCTTTATGCTTTAAATTGAACACACTCAGACAGACAGACCATGTCCCGAAAACCACTTTTTTATATTCAAGGCACCTCAAAATGTGTATATCCATCAAAATCTCGACATCGAATTTTTGACATGAATCCAATTCTTCCTCTCTCTCTATATATATTAACATAAATAGGTAAGAGAAAGTAAAAAATCTTGAATTTTAATTAATATATTGGCGGAAACTAAATATATACGGACTGGCGTGACAAGCACAGAACACTTGCCTTTGGTAAGATAGAATTTACTGAAATTATGCCCGCAGGCTTAGCAATTAAATACTTATAACTAAATCACCATTTTCGAATTTTTTACCAGGAGCATCTCTTGAGAGTCATGAAGAAACAGAACTATCTCTTGAGAGTAATGAAGAAATTTTAATGGGATCAAAATCTACACTTGATTGTGAAATTTGTAATAAACGTTGTTACGGTATAATATCTTTGAAACGACATCTGATGAGTCATAGGAATACCATTTTTCTTTGTGATTTATGTGATAAACAATTTACAGACTTTGCAGATTATATCGAACACGAGAAATTTCATAAAGGAAATAGATTTCCTTGCAAGCATTGTGACCAATCTTTCAATTGTATTTACCCCTTTGAATTATCATCTATCATCTCAACATAAAAAAGAATTTTCCTTTATTTGTAAAATTTGTCATAAACATTTTCCAAAAAATGAACAATTACAAGAACATATGAACTCCCATAAAAACAAATTCCCCTTATGAATGTCAGATCTGTCAAGAATATTTTGGTGATCAAATTTCTTTATTTGAGACATCTTCAAATGCATGGCAGTTTAAAAACCTTAGAGTGTAGTTATTGTAAAAAGGAAGTTTTCTCGAATATATCATTTAAATAATCATATTCGCATACATACTGGGGAGAAGCCGTTCAAATGTATACATTGTGATAAAGAATTTTTAATAAATAATCACCTTCGGATGCATATAAAGGAACACCATGATAATAAAGCGAAAGGTAATTGGGTTTCTATTTTAACATCACAAAAAATATCTCCAGTTCTTTATAAATCGATTGCAAAAAGTTTTTTGGGTAAGCCTAATAAATAAACTTTAAACATGGAATGGAAAAGAACAAGTACAGGTGCAGCAAATGAAGAGAGCCTTTGGATGGCTAAATGCCGAAAAATGAGACGTTTCAGACAATTATTTGTCCATCTTCAGTCCTCGTTGGCTTATAATTATTACCCAGGCACAAAGTTGTCATTGTTGTTTTTTGGCACGAACATTATCTTATAGACACTCACGAAACATTGACACTCGCCTATTTTTATAAATATACATGCGCACAAATTCTTGCCAAAACAACAATGACAACTTTGTGCTTAATTAGAATATAAGCCTACAAGGACTAGGATGGACGAATGAAATTTTGTCCGAAACGTCTCCTTTTTCGGCATTTAGCATCCAAAGGCTCTCTTCATTTGCTGCACCTGTACTTGTTTTTTTTCCATTCCATAACATCAACAGCAACTTCTCTTCGAATTATAAACTTTAAAAACATCCAACTTAATTTATAGATTCATCATTAACAGAGGCGTACCGAAACAGTTGGGAGGGGGAAAATAATTTCAACAGGAGGGGGAAAAATGTTCCGGCAGGGGTGGAAAAACAAAATTCGGGGGAGGGGGGGAATTTTCCCGCAAGACGGCAAAAATTTCGTCTGGTCTTCTGGCGAACTTTGTTTTTCCACCCTGGCGGAACATTTTTTTTTCAGGGTAAGAAAAACAAAGTCTTCAGGGGCCAGAAGAAATTTTTGCCCGCCTTTAGTGGGAAAATTTTCCCCCGAAATATTTTTTTCCTCCCTCCTGTTGAGGGCTAAGTTTTACCTTTTTTTTTTTGAAAACGAAATTTTTCTGCTACTCAGGGGCCTCTTAAGGACGGAAATAATTGGGGCCTGGTGCCGCCTCGAGGCCTGGGGTGGACCATCCCTCTCCCTCGGTACGCCACTGATCGTTAATACCATAAATATTTCAATTTGAATCAAAATTGGCATGCCATTATACGTAGAAGATTTTAATAAATGAAAACGTCAGCAAGAAATTATTGTATTATTAAATTTTATTTACTCTGCAATTATATAGGTCTATATATTGTATACTCTTTCTTGAAGTAAATCACCTTTTAAAGTATGGGAAGGAATCATATTTAGAAATATCTGTATTTCCTTAGCTTATAAACTAGAAATTTTTTTAAAACGTTTTCTCACCTCACCCTAAAGATCTATTAATTAATTATAATTACCAGAATGTACAGTAAGCGCCACAAGTAAAACCCCTCCTGATGGCTTTGGCCTTAAATATATGGTGTAAAGTGAAATAATTTTAATGACCGAAAAGGTAAAACGTAAGATTTGGTACAGATGATTTTTATTTTTCCTTTTAAAAAATTTAAAATTATTTCACCATTTAGCATATACTTAAGGCTAAAGCTATCAGGTGGGGACACAATTGTGGCGCTCACTATACAAATTTCTTATTACCTATCAAGTTTTTTTTT
>JAKCPI010012701.1:0-126462 GCA_023213315.1 Euborellia annulipes
AGCCCGACCGAGATTCGAATAGTAAAAAAAAAAAAAAGGTAGAACCAAAAACGCTGCCCCAGTTAAGCTTCGCCCCCTCCGCCCTCAAAGGCTAGTTACGCCTTCTATATATATTTCATAGACATGAGAGACAGCCGTACAAGAGTAAAGTGTGCTTCAAACAATTTTGAGGGCAAAATGAGAATATACAATTGAAAGAGCAGATAAAAAATAATTTTTGAATTTTAATCAAAATCGTGAGAGTCGAATTTTTCACATGAATTCTCTTTCTATATATTAACATATATAGAGATAAGAGAAAGTAAAAAACAAAAGAGCTTATTAAATACCTTTAATAAATCGCTCAATATGGAATGAGTTGAGTGTACTATATGTATTCGGTGTGATTTACCCTATATAATTGTTCACTTTAACAAAAATAAACGGGAGAAGAGAGAGTTTCGGCATTTAGACATGTATTGAAACTGTTAATAATATTTAAAAGCTTAGGACAGACTCGATCTTATTAAATTTTAACTCTTAAATTAATTAATTATCTATATCATAAGCGATCCTATAGATTGGAAGTGAAATATATATTGTGTGAATGATAATTACCTAGTGGTGATGTTTTCGAGAGAGTTTTAATGAAGAGAGATAGATAATTCGGTGTTTGTGCTGCAGCGTCGCCTGCTTGCCTATCTACTGACTGCAGGCTGCTGCCTCAGGCGGCGACGGTCGCCGCGCTGGCTGGAGTGGGGAAGCCAGCGAGCACCGCCAACAATGCTCTGTCAATAATACAAGAAATAAAATAAAATTAGTCGATTTTCATTGTTAATGACTTTTTTTGCGAATTAATGACAAAAAGTCAGCCCTCGGGCTTGGCGTAGTTGGTAGCGCGCCTATACCAAGGGTCGAGGGTTCGGATCCCAGGTAGTCCGATGATTTTATTTAAGTCATTTGGATACCAAATGGCTTAAATAAGAATGCCGGGACCCCAATGTATATTTTCTCATAATAACAGTTATCGTTTAAAGTCTTATATGGCCTGAGTTGCCGAAAAGACTGTGTGCATGGGGGTATTAAGGTTTTCTTAACGTTATTTTAATTTTTTCCTTTTCCAAAGAAATTTGTTATATGAATTAAAATTTTGATATTATTTACATTTAATTAAAGAAACGAAATGAAATCAGTTTTAATGTCTTATTTTTAGAAAATAAATGGTATTAAAAAAATATTCCACTATTGAATTCACTCTAACCTAAGATTTGAAACTTTTTGCTTTGACCTTCATAAGAAAAGGACTTAAAATTGCAATATAAAAGGACTATATGTATCTCTTCTACTTCGCTTTTATAATGAAATTGAAACGTAATAAATAATTGAGTGATATTTACCTGTTGTTGATGAATTCGAGAGAATTTCAACGAAGAGAGGAGTGAATGATGCCTTGGCGTTTGAGCTGCAGCGTTGCGACGCGTCGCCTGCCTGTATACTGACTGATGGCTGCTGCCTGAGGCGGCGACGGTCGCCGCACTGGCTGGAGTGGGGAGAGGCGCCAACAATGCTCTATTAATAGAACACAAGCAATAATAAAAGCAATAAAATTAAAATATTATCTTTTAAAGAAAAATAAATTATTTCTATTTTATGCGAATTATCCCTTACAAAAAGACAGAAAAAATCTGGTGTGACTGGTCGCACAGCACAAAACTTTATCTTCTCTAATTAATTAAAAGTTATGATATGCGCTTGTCACCCCAGATTTTTGTGTCGAGATATGATTAGTTTCCGCCAATATATTAGAATCCAAAATGTAGAAAAACAAAAATATTTTTTATATTTTGTTACCATGGCAACCATTTCTCCTATCTTTCCTATGAAGAACAAGAGTAAAGTGGTCTTCAGAAAATTTCAATGGCAAAATGAGAATATACATAATAAAATCTAAAAAATATTTGATTTTTGAATTTTAAACAAAATCGTTGGAGCGAATTTTGAGAAAATCGAAAAAAACTGAAAAATTTCATTAGTAAAGTACTAGTACTCTTTGGCCAATTTTGTTCAAAAGCGTCACGTCCCAGAAGGGTACCTAACTTAAATATAAAATTTCAACCTCCTAGCTCTTTTCGTTCTTGAGATATTTTGTTCACAGACAGACAAACACACAGACAGACCATGGACGCGAAAACCACTTTTTTGGATTCAGGAAACCTTAAAACGCGTATATCCATCAAAATCTCAACATCGAATTTTTGACATGAATCCAATACTTTCTCACTATATATTTCATATATAGGGTAAGAGAAAGTAAAAAATGAAGTGAAAGTTGATGAAGAGATTAAAGACCTAAACACAAACACACAGAACGTGTTTGGCGTTTTTGCAACGCCGCGTTAGGGCGATACGGTTCTATAAGGCAAGATTGTATCATCCCCGCCACACACTCGGCGTTATGACGCATCGTCAGATTTTCAAGTTGCACAAATTTACAACCCTAACGTGCGTTGAGGCATATTTCTCTACTCAAGATGAATGAAGAAAAACTCATTGACCAGGTACGAAAGTACATTTATTTGTATGACTCATCGCATCATCTTTATAAAAATATGGCGAAGAAGGTGGAGGCTTGGGATATGATTGCTCAAGAACAGCGCAGCTACCGACACAGACAGTGGTATTCACCAATCACCAAGTTCATGTCTTTTTTTTATTAATTAGGTGCACCCAATACCGTCTATTATTTTTACAACTCTCAATTAGAGTTAAAAGAAGCTTTCCTTTTTGAAAAAGCTAAATATCAATGAAAGAAGACCACCAAAAGCTGATAGCGCAGCTAGTCATTTTCACTAATATATTTCATTAAGAAACTACGTATATTTTGAATTTTATATAGATCTTATTATAAAAAAATATCAATATATATATATATATATATATATATATATATATAATCAAGGGTTGAGTTGCAATCCCGTGGATTCGGAGTAATCCACCACTGCATGTAAATGAATTGATTGAACCTCTCTCTATTAAAAAATGAAAGTAAATATCTAACTAAGTGGGTCCAGGAGGTCGAAATTTGCTTGACTAGGTGCCCACCGAAGACGGATGACGCAGCTAGTTAAGTTTAAATTACAAAAAATACAAGGCACATGTCAGTCAATTGAATGGAAAAAGATATACTCGTATGAATAGATATAAACTGCAATGGTGAATTAGCCTATACTCATGTTTGCAATCCATATGCTAAGTTATGCTACGAAGGCCTACCTATTAATTATAATTAACCCATCTAACAAACTCGTCCTGACTTGCATAGGGACCCTTGCAAGAGAGCCAAGCAAGCTAACCAATTCAATTACTTTTATTATTTGTCTTTAAATAATTTAACATTTTAATCAAATAAATGCCCTCATCGCCTAGAAACAAGCTTCGGGCCACCTCCATATATAAATTTTGTTATTTCCCCACTCTGGCTCATTTGAATAGATTTTTATAAAAATCACATTTACGTTTAGGTATATATAATGAATATTTTTTTTATGGAGAGATTAATATTTCTAATATTTATAATAATAAACCAAGTATTAATGTACGTGGAGAAATGAAATTCACCTCAAATGTCCTTGAAGTTTAGAAGAAACGCGAATTTTTTGCAGCAGCCCAACTTGGACACGTCTGCCCCCAAGCGACGCCATTCTCCAACTGAGGGATGAGATTTTTTTAACACGGAAGGTGCTTCACTTATCACTGCTCCCACTCTACTGAAGCCTCTTTGATCTTCCCAATGAATATAAAGGTGATTGGTCAAGCACTTTGGGGAGTGGGGTGAAGAGTGGGGGTGGTGGTGGGGACCGAATCTTATACTAATAGATTATTGGCATTGATCCAAATAATTTCAATTAGAAAGTATATAAATATTAGAAAATAAATTTAAAAGGGGAATTTAAAGAAAAAATTCATTTTAATTTAATAAATCAATTTAATTTAATCTGGCGTGACTGGTCGCACCAGATTTTTTGTGTTGACATATATTTTTGTATACATATTAGAATTCAAGATGTAAAATTTATAAAAAGATAAAATATTTATATTTTGTAAACGAATTGTTTTTCAATTGAAATTTGGTTAAAGAGGCATATATTTGTTTCCAAATTAATAATAAACGAAATTGCAAAATTTTTCCATTCTGTTTTATATTTTTTATTTCAAATAGAAATAATATAAATTATTATTAAAAAACATTATAAATGGCCAATTTTTTTTAAAGAAAAATCATTTTAATTAAAAAAATATGGTGTACTATATATTTAAAGAGTATCTTTAAAATAAATGATTCATGAATTTTAATCAAAATCATTAGAGAGTGAATTTTGAGGAAAACGTAACAAACTCAAACTCTGTCATTTTCAGTTTTTTTTTTTTTTTTTTTTTTTTTTTAAACAAACTTAATAAACACTTCATTAAACTTGTAATACTATGTAAAAATTAGTATAAAAATTAACTTTTAATAATAATAGTCTACCTAATTTCACCTCTTTATTTTAACAAGTTTAAAAATTTTTTCAACAGTTTGCATAGTTTTTCCATTAATCTTATTAACTTTTGAGGATGGATTCTATAAAGTTTAATGAATATATGTATGTTTAAAAGTATAGTTTTAATTAATCGTTTTAATTAACAGGATTAAATTGATTAGCGTCCAGGTTTTAATTAGACTTGGGATATTTTTTTAGGTCGTTAAACTTGATATTAAAAAAAAAAAAAGGTAGCCTTAGCTATAAGCCAACTTTTCACTCTCGCCCTCCCACTCCTGATCTTGCCCTTTGTTTGGATTTCATCAGAACGTTTTCATTTCAGATCAACGAATATATATCTACTATATATATATATATAAGGCCTATATATATATATATATTTTTTTTTTTTTTTTTCATTTTAGCGATGAACGCATATCATTTGAAATATTTGCAAACCGTCTTTTATTTGATTTTAATTATTATTTTATATATGTCTTTGAATATTATTCTTTAGTAAATTGAATTTATTTTTCATTTACTTTTTTTTTTTTTAATGGGAAAATTCTAAATATTACTTTTTTTTTAAACTATTATTTATTAACCATTCACAAATTTCCACCATAAAGGGGATATGGCCTTAATATTACTATAAAAGCTTTATAATATAATTTTAATTAAATTTTAATTAAAATTAATTAATTTATAACGATTTTATAAATATAACGAATAGTAAAAAAAATTTCACTTTTTAATATCCCAGCTAGAGGTTAAATTTAAACAATTAAAAATTAATGTTTAAAAATATCAACTTTTTGTGTTGCATAATAAATATAATTAAATTTTTACTTTCTCTTACATATATATATATATATATAATATAAATATAGAGAGAGAAAGTATTGAATTCATGTCAAAAATTCGATGTCGAGATTTTGATGGGTATACACGTTTTGAGGTCCCCCTGAGTCCAAAAAAGTGATTTTCGCAGCATGGTCTGTCTAGTCATATCTCAAGAACGAAAGGAGTCAAGAGCTTGAAATGTTATATTTAAGTTAGGAACCTTCTTGGGACGTGATACGAATCTTTCGAACAAAATTGTTGAAAAAGTACTAGTAATTTACTGATGCATTTTTTCAGTTTTTTTTTTTCCTATAAACTACAAAATATAATTTTTTTTTTCTTCAACACTCACACTTTTTCCCATTCACACTCGCAACTTTAGGCCATATAAGACTTTAAACGATAACCGTTATTATGAATATATATGTCCAGGCATTCTTATATAAGCCAGGCTCATATTTTGGATTTTTTCGACAAAACAAAATAACTAACTTAAACACAGGTATGTCGACACAAAAAGTCGCTCCAGACCAGTCATATCAATTTTTTGAGTAATCATTCTCACAGATTGGCTAAATATATGCGCTAGCGTTCCAGAAATTTGAATAAATATTCTCTTTTTACTAGTGACAATCTATTATCATTTTTGGACTGTAATAAATTTAATTTTACTTTTACTATTTCATTTATATATTAATTAGATAAAATTATAAAACTTTAATTAAAAGGAAAAATTAAATTTGAAAAGTACCATAAAATCATACTTTTCTTAAAATGTTCTTTATTAATTTAAAAAAATGTTTTCATATTTATTGTCTAAAATAAATTAAGCCTTTTAAGTTGTGGATTATTTCTTTTTTTTTTCTTTCTTTCTTTGTAAATGAAGAATTAGATTAAAATGAACAACTCCTCTGGGGGTATGGATGGGGGAGGTGCAGAGTCGTCTCATGTTTTTGTTGTTCTTTTTTTTTAAAGAATGAAGTTCAAATGGTCTTAGAGAAAGTTTTAAATTTTACAGTAAAGTTATTTTTCCTCCTTTTCTTTTTCACCATCTGACACAAACAAAAGGGATGATGTTTAATAACTATAAATATTATTTCTAGTTAAAGGGGAAACGTTGATATTATTATGTAAATTAAAAAAATAAAACCTATTTAATTCTTAATTTATAGACAAATCAATTATAAAAAAAATTTTCATCACAAATGATAGAACCTAAGACTGGTTGCACACACACCGATTTTGGACGGCCGATATAAAATCGGCCGATATTTTATCGGTAGCAGGTGCTTGCAGACTCACCGGATTTTTACCGGTCAAACAATCAGTTGCTTTGTTGTCATGACACGAGGTTTTTTTTTTTTTTTTTAACATCACACTTTTTTCTCTTTCACACTCACACTCACACACACATTCACACAGTCTTTTCGGCAACTCAGGCCATTTAAGGCTTTAGATGATAACCGTTGTAATTAATATATATATTGTGGGTTCAGGCATTCTGGTATCCAAATGGCTTAAATAAAATCGTACTGCCTGGGTCCGAACCCGCTAAATCAGCTATTGCAATTAGCACGCACTATCAAAACAAAGTTAAAACGTGGTAACTACAATTTCACTGAGCAGTCGAGACTGGAATGGTCGGTGAAAAATCGGTGAGTGTGCAAGCGGGTATTTAGTCACGTACGCCACTAATTCCCGGTACTGCCGGCGATACAGTGGCAGTGGCCGGCTGCTGACCGGTATTTTACCGGCGACGATCACCGGTCGGCGTGTGTGCAACGTCCCGTTCCCACATGTGGTTCACTATTGGAATTTGGACGACCGGCATAAAATCGGCCGTCCAAAATCGGTGTGTGTGCAACCAGCCTAACATGGTATATTCAGGGCCGTGCCTAGGTTATTTAGCGCCCGGGGCAAGTTAGTCCTTTAGCGCCCTTTGTATATATTTTTTACATTGTCACAATAATGTTCCCCGTCCGAAAAAAATATTTTACCTTTTTTTTAGAGACGCTAAATTTTTGCGCCCCTTCAAAATTTGCGCCCCGGGCAAAGGCCCCGGTCGCCCCCCCCCCCAAGCACGGCCCTGGGTATATTGATTTGTTTTTGTTTTGTAATCTATAATTCTGTCGGTCGTAAAAAATTTATAATCTTTTGGTTTCAGATTCTTTTTGTAAATAAAAAAGAAGTTATGTAAAAGTGGCTTTCATTTATTGATATTTTGAGATATTTGACTTCTTTAAGTATTAATAGGTTTCTTTATAATATATTTGTGTCTTTTTCGACATCTAAGGTCAATTAGAAAGAACTCTTTCTTATTTATTTCAAATGATTGAAGTCAATTCAAATGAAATAATTTTTCTCGCTTGGGATGAGAAGCGAATCTAGGACTCCGGTCATGAGAAGCGAATGTCTTCTCATAAAGTCAAAATTTAGTAACATCACTAATGATGAATTTAGAAGAATAAAGATTCAGTTAGAAAATTTTTTTAGGAGGGGGGGTTTAAGATGACCTTAAGAGTAATCCCACCCTCCCAAAAGAATACATTTTAAAAAATATAAAATATTTTTTATTTTTACTTTTCCGGATTACGGGGGGGGGGGGGGGGGGTCGACCCCAAATCCTCCCTGGTTTGAACCCTTTAAAGGTCGTAGATTTACCTATTTCAATATTTGTTGTTTTTTTTCTAAATGTTCCATTATTTTAAAATAAAAATGGAAAAATTGACATTTTATAAAAAAATTTCCGCAGGAGGAAAAGAATGGAAATTTTACTAAAATAATTTTCGTTTTACTAAAAAAAAAAAGATAAATGATTTTCGCGAGAGGGAAAAATAAAATTTTACTATAGAAAAAAAAAGGTATAATCGAATATTTGTTTTCATAATCGATTATTTTTTCGTCTATCTGGATCCAACAATCGATTAATCGTGATAATCGATTATTTTTTCCCATAATCATACACCCCTACTCACGAGTGCTAAAACTTGTATTAATTTTCCATCTAGTCAAGTATCATATCAGACTATAAAACGTACAGGCTTGTTTCTTCTCTGGGTCGATTTTTAATACCAATTCTATAAGAAAACGACTAAGTAGAAATATTTATAATATTACTAAAGACCTACCAGTAAATAAATTGAAATATTCAACTAATCTACAAAATTTATCTAAATTTTCTTTATTGATTGAATATAAGGATGGAGTTAGTAGATTGTTAAAACCATTTGAAGTTTATATAGCTACTTAAGCTATGTAAATCTGTCAATAAGTTATTTGTTGTCCACTCGAAAGGAGAATATGAATTTTTATCAGAATTATGGGAGAAAAAAGCAAGTTTTTCACCTTTAGGTCTCCAAATTCAATTTAACTTTATTATCCTCCATAAAATACCAACCCTATATATAGAGGCTTATAATAACACTGAGAAGAAATAAAGTTAAAAGGATGTATCGTTGGAGAGAAAAGGAGGTGATTACTTAGGTAAATTTTACTATTTAAGGATCTTGAGATTCTTTAGAAAGATGTTTTGAAAAGAAATTGCTGTCTAAATTGAAAGGAAAAAGAGAAATTTGATTAGAAAAGATTTTTTTTCCAAACCTCTATTGAATGGAAAAGGAAATGATCATATTCTTGACAAAGTTGAATTTTGTTGGTGTATTGTAGTGAATTTAATTTGTAAATAAAATATCATTAAAATGAAATATTCTGTGAAATGAATAGGCTTGTATTTGTATGATTGTTAAGGAAAAATTATTTTTACACAAATATAATATAGAAATAGAGTGGAGCAACCAGGGGGATTCGAAGAGGGAAAGAAAATATAGGCTCTATGGCTGTTAGAGATGTACTTTTTTTGGCTAATTTTAAACTGGCAATAGATGGATCTAGTTGAAACATTATAATTAGTTGAAATTAATAATTAGAGAGAAGATTAGTTTCTCATGCCTAAGTTTCCGGATTCCCGTCCCAAAGAGAAAATTTATTTATAAATGGCCTTAGATGCGGAGAAAGACCTCAAATGAATTTAAAAAAAAAAAAAACATTTCAATATTTATTGGTATAAATATCCTCATATCATCAGAAGTAATACAAATATTATATTAGTAGTATGATCACAACAGTCAAATCAGATTTTTAGAAAATAAAAAAAAATATACAGGGTGGGACATATAACTTTTGGAATTTGAATCAGCTATAAAAAAAAAAAACTAATATTTTTCGAGATCTATTTATTATTTGAATAAGATAATAGTATTCAAAATACCTCGATTCGGACTAAACAAGTCATAGATATATTTAACAAGACTGTGAGTGTTTTTTATTGGCGGAGATCCTGGGTTCGATTCCCGGGGGCCATGGGGTGTTTGGCCTCACCAATAAAAAACACTCACAGTCTTTGTAAAAAAAATAAATCAGGAATGTCTTCCCCAAAACTTTCTCGTATATTCTTTTGGAATCACGTCTGTGTGTGAACACGATTGCTTCAAAACTCTAGCAGCCAGATCGATGAAATTTGGAGTAAATACATCATCTGGAAGTAGTTGAATTTTTTTTTTTTTTTTTTTTTTAATTAACGAAAATGTCTTTTACTGCGCTGATTATTTCAAAAACTAATCAGTTTTCGAAAAAATGTCAAAGAATAAAAACTTTTTAAAATAGAGTAATTTATCAAATGACAAAAAATTGAAAATTTCAAAATTTTTGAAATTTGTCAACATCTCTAACTACTCGTCCACGGGACGGCAGAGGGGGGAGAGATAATTTAGAGTATAAAAATGTAGTTGTGTAAAATGACTCGTTCTTCGATATGTCGAATTATTTTTGAGATATTTGACTTTAAATTTATGTCGAATATTTTCAAACAATTCAATTAACAAGATATTTCAATATATATTTACAATAATATTCAAAAATCAAATATTTTTTTTTATTAAATTTTGCAGATAATATAGATAAATATAAATTGAATTATGGGTCATTCCACGTCAGTTCAACCAGGCCATTTCACCCATAATCTCAGATTTTCATGAAACTTGGTATGTTTGTTCTATATATAAAGATAAGTAACAGCACCAATTTTCGATTTTTTATCTCACTTAGTTTTCGAGTTATGGCACTTTAAAGTTTTGATTTTTTCACCTTACGCGGCTTGAATAATGCCAAACAAAATGTGACATGGAAGAGAAAATAATTTCTCATTTGCTTATTTGACACCCAATCTTGATGAAATTTTTTTGGTATGTTCTTTAAACAATAAGGAATTAGAAAAAAAATATATCACGAGTCTAAGTTAATCCTAAAATATAAAAAAAAATTCATATTGTTGATTTTTTTTTAGTTATGAAAACGCAAACATGGTTTAGCGCTAAAGCCATTATCTCCAAAAGGGAATGAGATATTCAAGAAAATTTTTTTTTCTAAATAATCTACATGAAATGGGCTTTAATTTAGTAAAATACAAATTTTGTGTATTTTGTTCCCTCTATTTCTAAAGTCCATTGCAAGTTTCAATATATAGTTTTACATGTTAAAAAGGTTTCAAGGGCAAAATGAAAATATACATTTTAAAAAGCATCTAAAAAAATAATTGATTTTTGAATTTTAATAAAAATCGTTGCAGCAAATTTTGAGAAAATTGAAAAAAACTGAAAAAGTACATCAGTAAAATACTAGTACTTTTTGGCCGATTTTGTTCAAAAGCTTATTTTGAGTGTCGGGGAGGGTACCTAACTTAAATATAAAATTTCAACCTCCTAGCTCAATCCTTTCATGATTTCAATTGAATTGATTGTGTTTTCGTCTCTGTACAGTTTTAAGCAGCACACACACAGTGTCCATTTGAAATCATGAAAGAATTGAGCTAGGAGGTTGAAATTTTATATTTAAGTTAGGTACCCTCCCCGACACTCAAAATAAGCTTTTGAACAAAATCGGCCAAAAAGTACTAGTACTTTACTGATGTACTTTTTCAGTGTTTTTCAATTTTCTCAAAATTTGCTGCAACGATTTTTATTAAAATTCAAAAATCAATTATTTTTTTAGATGCTTTTTTAAAATGTATATTTTCATTTTGCCCTTGAAACCTTTTTAACATGTAAAACTATATATTGAAACTCTCAATGGACTTTAGAAATAGAGGGAACAAAATACACAAAATTTTTATTTTACTAAATTAAAGCCCATTTCATGTAGATTATTTAGAAAAAAAAATTTTCTTGAATATCTCATTCCCTTTTGGTGATATTGGCTTTAGCGCTAAAGCATGTTTGCGTTTTCATAACTAAAAAAAAATCAAAAATATGAATTTTTTTTTATATTTTAGGATTAACTTAGACTCGTGATATATTTTTTTTTCTAATTCCTTATTGTTTAAAGAACATACCAAAAAAATTTCATCAAGATTGGGTGTCAAATAAGCAAATGAGAAATTATTTTCTCTTCCATGTCACATTTTGTTTGGCATTATTCAAGCCGCGTAAGGTGAAAAAATCAAAACTTTAAAGTGCCATAACTCGAAAACTAAGTGAGATAAAAAATCGAAATTTGGTGCTGTTACTTATCTTTATATATAGAACAAACATACCAAGTTTCATAAAAATCTGAGATTATTGGTGAAAATTTTTTTATTTTTTTGGTTGATTTGACGTGGAATGACCCTTATTTTTAATAATTTATTTTAGCCTCTAATATAAGACGACGCCATGAGTTGTAATAGGAACAAGTTCACATTTATATACAGTATATGAAGACCTTTCATTTTATTTTTTTTTATATGTAATATGATTTCGTTGTAGATTCTATTCTTCCAAATGTTTTTTATTTATAAATTTGATTTCATCTTTCAAGAGAGTTCATTTTTTATTATTTATATCCTCGTCAATCCATCTCAGTAAGTAATTTATAAAATGAAAGATTACACATATTATCAAAAACAAACTTTTCTATGTGAATTTTAAAAAATAAATGCAAATTTTATTTATTGTTTTTATGTAGCGAATAAATTGCTACCGTTTTCCATTTTATAACCATTATAGACATTTTTTTAAAAAATAACCAATATTTTATACAAAATAAATATTATTCTTTATATGGGGGGCCTGCTTATCATTTTCTAAAACTTTCTTTCCCTACTGATTTAATTTAAAAGATTTTTTTATTCCGGCTGCTTTGAAGTGAGGATGTGTATGAAATATTCCTATCGTCAAATACGAATATTGCCTTGAGGTTGGCAACTTGCAGTTAAGAAACAATTCCAAGTCCTCAAGTGTAGCTATTTGGAACTCTATCTATATAGATATAGACCTTTTAGAGTTGAGAATAACTATCTCCAAGTTGATGTCCCCCCTATTCTCACACCCTTCAACAACCAACCAGCCATCTCCCACCCACTTTCTTCTCTTGTGACAAGATCTGCTCAGACGATCTATCAAGCGACCAACCGAAACCCTCACTGTCTTTCATGTTGAAAACAATTCCTTAGCTACTCAAGCCAACACTTAGTAGATTCCAATTAATAGCAAACAGTCTCCCGAAAAGCCTATTTTCATATCTAAATGATAATTGCTATGAAAATGTTGATTTAGCGTAATTAATAATAAGGAATATCAAAAGAAAAACGAAGATTTAAATTAATTTTTCGATACAAAAGACATTTGCAGATATATTTAGTAATATGTAATAAGAATTTATTAAAATAATTAATTTAATCCGGAATATTTCATGAGTGGCTGTCTTGAATTTTCATTAAATTCTAAATATAACTTTATATAAGAGAAAACAGAGGTTTAAATAAGTAGATAGCCCTAAGATATTGATTAAAGCCGTTTTCGTTTTAATAATAAACAAAGGCTGATATTGCGGAACATTCAAGATGAAAACAACAGATTTTTTTTTATTTAAAGTTAAAGAAAATCCCGAAGGAAAAAAATGAGAAAAAAAAATATTCTTTAGTGGTGGTAGGATCGTTAAACATAAAGCAGGATTCTCTCTCTGCTAGCTATTTGCCTTCGCGAAATTGGGACCCAAAAACACTTGTGACAGACAGAGTCAACACCTCAACAAAGTCATTTGTAGAAACATCCAACGATAATATCTAAGAGTTTATTATTTAAGGAAAAAAAATCTTATTTCATATTTTAATTAAATAGAAATTTTGTTGATTAATTTGTTTGAAATAAAATTGTGACAAACAACAAGTTATTATATAAAAAGAGGAAAAATATAATATGATTGTGAAGAAAGAAAAATTGATGGTGGATTTAATAAATAACATGTCTTTTCTGGACAATTTGAAGAACATGGATGAAAAATAAAACGAAAACGATTAAACACACGCACATTTATAAGCATTTAGGAATAAATAAGGATTTGGAGAAAGGCTGTTTCAATACGAAATAAACCACCATATAATCAAGATTATCTAAAGATAAGCAACTTAAGACCTGCCTGGTCGGAACCGAGACCCTGGCCGGATAATCCCAGGTTTCGGAGAAAAAAAATTGATTATCATTCATTTTCATTATAAGTTTTCGTTTTCCTAACTCGCTCATTTTTGTTTAAGAGATCTCAAGCATACCTATAGTAGAAAAATAAACACGAGCAAGCGAGTAACCAAACTCGGGAACTTCTCCCCCCTACCTCTTAACCATCTGAACGAAATTATTGCACAATGTTGCACCACACAGTTTATTTAAAATACAAAAAAAAAAAGTAATTTATATATCGCCTGCTGAAAAGTATACTGGCGAAAATTCAAATTTGAGTTAAGTCTACCAAAAGTTGCTAACACGTCTTCTCTTTTGAGTGGCGAAGTGGCGAAAATATATTTCCATTATTTGCTAATGATTATGGCCTATTCATTTGTTGCCCGTCTATTTAAATGTAGCCTTTATGTTTATAAAACTTTAAAACGCCTTTTCTCGAATTGTTGAATTTCGGACTTCTCCACTATGATTCTAGGCAGGCGATATAATATATGTAATAATAAAAATAATATATGATAAATATATGTAATTTATAATACCAATGGGTTAGGCCGGTTAATCCGAGGCCGGATAAGAGAGGTTGTTAAACTAGCCAGGGTCGATGGGCCTCGATCCCCTGGACCCTCCCTCTATTCATGCTGAAATTTTTGAGTCTTCCCAAATGGGATTTGTGAACCAGACTATTTTTCCTGGACTATCCATAACGTCCTTGCTCTATAGAAAAGTGCAAAATTTCAATTCGAAATTCCAATGGGAAGTTAGTCAAACAGCGTGACTCGGATAGACAGACACACAGAAATTATATAACAGTTAAATATTTTTTTGAGATATTTCTCATTACATTCATTACTTATTCTCTTTTTATTTAAATTATTAAATTAAGATGTATGGAATGGAGTCAGCCAAGGAATAAAAAACAAATTTATACTGTCGACGTTTCGAGCGCTCGTTGCGCTCTATCTCGGGACCTGTGTGTTTGACCAACTTCCCATTGGAATTAGGGATTAATATGAACATCATTTTTTGTTTGTGGTCACAGGCCCCGAGGAAGAGCGCGACGACCGCTCGAAACGTCGACAGTATAAATTTATTTTTTATTTTTCCTTGGCTGACTCCGTTTCTTACATCTTTATTTAATAATTTAAATTATTAAATTAATGATATTGAAAGAATTATCTTTCTTTAGCTCGATTTTTGATAAAAAGCCACTTATATTCCTTTTCACGTAAATTTTTTTCATACACGTAAAATATATCAAATCACAATTATTCTAATTTTCTTCAAAGCAATATTTTTTTTATATAATTCTAATTATTCATTTTATATAAAAAAAAACAACACTTTTTTTTGAATTTTAAGTTATTCTTAATCTATGAAAAATTATAAAGTCATTAATTACGAAATAATTTTCTTTTAAAAACACAACTCTCGCTGTTATTATTCAAAGGTTATTTAATTCTCATTAGTCAAAAACAAATTGTCTATATTATTCGTTTCAAATATTTATTTTTCAATTAGTTTTATTTGATCCCTCTGAGGAATGACCCGTGGTCTTGATATTTTTAAATTAACCCATAGTCGAGTCTGCATAATTTTATTTTACGTTGCCAGATCTCCCTTAGGACATTCCCTCTCTCTTTCTCTAAACCTCAAAAGCGAGTTTAGCGGAATTAGTAAAGTTTCCCCGGGAATTATTTTTATTTGCTCTACGTTTCTTCTTTTGAATATCTGCCAAGAATAAAACGAAAACGAATAAATTTGATATGTTTTTATTCTAGCATTTAAAACATTTTCGTATTGCCTAAATTAGAAAATAAGATGCAAATAAAAGCTACTCTCAATTCTAAAAACGACCGACTAAATCTATTTAGCGATTCTTCAAACCCACTTAAAGGGTTGGATTAAGGTTTTGAGGTTTTATATATAAAAAAAAAAAGAAGAGAAAAAAAATCTTGGAAAACAAGAGTTAGGCCAACATTAATTAACAGTATAATTAAATTCATTGTTAGAGTAATAAATTGAGGCATAGCCTTTATTAACTTTATATAAAATTAGGTTATAAGGGTTGAAAATTGAAAGGCATGGACGCAGTGGCGTCATTTGGGGGGAGGGCAGGGGGGCATTTGCCCCCCCCCCAAGGGCTCTGATTTTTATAAAATTTTATATTATTCTAAATAAAATACTCCAAAATACATCTCGAGTATACAAACTGTACAAAATTAAACAATTAAATTAAATATGTTTTGGCCAAATTTGAGTACCCATTTGTAAGTAAATTTTAAGAAAAAAAATGTTTGCCCCCGCCCCCCAAGAAAAAGTTGAAATAACGCCACTGCATGGACGTCATTTTAGTTTTTGCTTGGCGAAGGGGGATAGGAAAACATTTTTTTTTTTTTACTTCCTGTGCTCCTTAATTTATATAATTTATATAACCCCCTCCTTAGATTGTGGAGCAAATATTTTTGTAATAAGGCTTAGAGGGGCAAAAACTTAAAAATGTTAGACTCTTCAGTTTTTTGCTTATATCTCGTAAACTAAGCATATATGCCTACCATAGTCCAATCCAAAGTTCCAGAGCATTAAATTTTCTAAAATTTGGTACGTAAAAATAATTTGTAAACCAAATATTAACTGAGATATAGCTAGTCAAAGTTAGACAAAATTTTACATTTTGAGAAAATTTGTCCATCTTTGAACGACCGTATCTTGGTTAAAATTGTATCAACAAATTCGTTTTATGTACAAAATTTTAGGAAATTTAATCCTCTACAACTATGTATTGGCCCTCAAGAATGGTGTAGGTGTTAGCGTGCTGGCCTTGTATACCATGAGCCGCGGGTTCGGATCCCAGGCAGTCCGATGAGTTTATTTTTGTATACCAAATGGCTTAAATAAGAATGTCTGGACCCCAAATATATATATTAATTAATCAACGGTTATCGTCAAAGTCTTATATGACCGGAGTTACCGAAAAGACTGAGAAGTGTGTGTTTAAAAAAAAAAGAAAAGAAATATTAATACATTGGTATTGTACTATGGTGGACAAAATATGCTTAGTTTACGAGATATAAGCAAAAAACTGAAAAGAGTCTAACATTTTTGAGTTTTTGCCCCCATAAGCTTTAATACAATAATATTTGCTCCACAATCCCAGGAGGGGGATTATCCTTCCCCCCCCCCCCTCAGTTCCGACGCCTATTAAAATATAATTATATTTCAGACTGTTTATCAATTTTATATTAATTTAAAAAAATATATATAGATATAATAACTTTATTATTTTAACATTTTCTTTCAAAACCTTGGACGGGGGGGGGGGGGGCAAATGCCCTCTCTGTCCCTCCCCAAATGATATCCTTGGTGACAGGGTGTTTAAAACAAAATTTTAAATCACGGTTCTTCTAAAAAAAAAAAAAAAAAACATTGCTTTGAAAGCTTATTTCTTAAAAAATTCAAGCGAATCGAGTTTAAAAAGCTTCCAAAGGAAATAAAAATAAATATATAATAACTACAAAAAATGAAATTACAGTATCTCTTCTAGTTTTTAAAAAATTTATATTTGTCTTTTCATGAATAAATAATGAAGAGGGGGAAATAAAAAAAAAACCTATAGCAATAATTTTATTAATTTTCTAATTTAATAAAATTTGAACAATATTTTTTTTTCTCTGCGAGGCCTAAAATGAACGGTGGGGGATAATCCGCCCTGTATATATAAAAGCACGTGCTTGGAATACTTTTGCCTGGCTCGTTATTGGCTTGTGGCCTTGCTTCCATCTCTGTCTTTCACACATGTTCTCTCTCTCTCTTTCTTTCTCTTTACAATCCTTTCAATGAGTTCATGACATTAAAAAGCTTTTTAATTTCCGATGCATAAAATATTCACAATTTGTTCGCTTTGTGCAAGAAACATTTTTTTCGTGAACAGAGAGAGACTGAACATGAATCGATTTTGTAAAATATTTGCTCTCTTCTATTTCCTCTATATTTAAAACGTTTTAACATTATATATTCCTAAATTTGTAATTATCTTCATCAATTACTGATATGTCTAAAACAGTGGGTATTCTAAATTTGATATCTCTTAGTTTTTAATTTTAAATTACTTTTTTTTTAATTAATGTTATATTTATTAGACTTATAAAGAAAATTAAAAACAAAATTTAAAAGATAAAAAAAGGCTTGGACTTAATAGCTGAATGGGGGGAAATACTCAAAAGAGTGAAATAAAATTATTTTGTATTTAATCGCAGCGGCGTAGCTAGCCTTTGATGACGGAGGAGAAGCTCAACTGGGGCGCCGTTTTTCGTTCAACTTTTTTTTTTAGTATTCGAACGAATCTCTTTCGAGCTTTTTTTTTGTAATTTTTCTCCGGTTTTGTGATATAAAATGAATTATGAAATTACAAAAATAAAAGCCGGAGATTTTGGGAAAAAGGGGATGCGCGAGAGGCGCCAAAAGCTTGATTCGCCTTGGACCGAGAAAAAAAATACTCCATCTCTTAATTTTGTCCACCAGTGTATATAGGCCCTATATATTTTTATTTTTTTTTTTTTAACATTCACACTTTTTTCTCATTCACACAGTTTCATCAACTAGGACATTTACGACTTTATACGATAACCGTTGTTATTTATATCTATTGGGGGTCCAGGCATTTCTATTTAAGCCATTTGGTATCCAAATGTCTTAAATAAAATCATCGGACTGCCTGGGGTCCAAACCCGCGACTTTTGATATACGAGGTTATCACGCTAACCCCTACACCAAGCCCCGAGGGCAACAAAATATAAATATTTTCCCGGGTTTATAAATTTTACATCTTGAATTCTAATGTATGGGCGGAAACACAAAAAATCTGGTGTGACAAGCACAGAACACAACTTTCTCTTACTGAAGGTAAGGTAGGTGTGCTGTGCGACCAGTCACGCCAGATTTTTTATACTGTATTTATTGAAATTAAAATTTATCTTCTAAAGCAAATGTTTACTAACATATTGTGAACTTTAACGATTAATTGAAAATTATTATTCTCTTTCCATTTATATTTTTTTCTTTGCAAAAGGAAATTTTTAAATAAAAAAAAAAAAAAAATTGTTGATTTGTTTAACAAAAAAGTTTTTGACATTGTTTTGTGATCATCAATCAATCAATATTGGAAAAACATTCAGATGACTTTTTATGCTCTTTTAGAGTAAAAGTTCAACGATTAATAAAAAAAATATTAAATTAAAAAAGTATTTGGCCGATTATTTAAATATTATACGAATCTTTAGAATTTTAGATACGGTACTCTTTATACATGTTGATCAGGATTTAACTAGCACAACGATATTTTCGCACAGCACACAACTTTCTCTAACCATCGGAAATGGAAAGTTGTTTTCTGTGCTTGTTCCACCAGATTTTTGTGTCGACATATATTTAATTTCCGGCGATGTATTAGAATTCAAGATGTAAAATGTATTGACATCGGAAAATATTTATAATTTTATCTTTCTTATGGAGTAAAAGAGTAAAGTGTGCTTCAAACAATTTTGAGGGCAAAATGATTTAAAAAGCATCTAAAAAATAATTGATTTTTGAATTTTAATCAAAATTGTTATAGAAAATTTTGAGAAAACCGAAGAAAAAAAAAAAAAAAACTGAAAAAGTACATCCCAAGAGTGCTAGTATTTTTTGACCGATTTGATCAAAATCTTATTTTTGTAGCTCAAGAGGGTTTTTTCTAACATAAATATCCCACAACCAAAAACTTTAAATAGAAAATTTGAACCCCGTAGCTCATATCTTTCATGGTTTAAATTGAACACAGATCATTTTGCACTTTTGCACTCAGGGGACCTCAAAACATGTATTTCCATCAAAATCTCGCATAGAATTTTTGACATTAATCCAATACTTTCCATATATATATATATATATATATATATATATATATATATAAACATACATACAGTATATATATAGGTAAATAAATCTGTTGTGATTATTTATTAAAAATGAATGAACTTTAAATGCTATTAGATAAATTGTGTTTAAAATAAAAATGTCCTTTGTGCTTTTTTTCACGCAGTTGATTTCTTTATTTTGTGTCGGACACGAATATAAATCAATTTCGCAAATGTTCTTGATGACCAATGGCCAGAAAAAAAAACATTTTTTTTTTTTTAGTCGACAAACAGTCCATTTGTTCATATTTCGAAAATAGAAGGGATGGGAAGGTGGGTGGGTGGCTAGTCAGATCGAATTTTGAACGAAATCCAACACCTCTCGGCTATGTGGACATAACATAGGGCAAGTATATTTTGGAGATTGGGGCTTCGAGCTATCAAGATGCTTTTAGCTGAGAAACCCTAAAGAAAACATCCAGTCCTGATTTATATCACCACTCGGGCGAATTTTATTTTTGCCCGCCCCCTTCTAACCACCTACATCAGCCCAAACACTCCTCATCTACTACTACAACTAGCACACGAACAGGTTTAAGCGACTTGAGATCTTTTGAGAGGATTTCAAGACGTCTTAATCTCATGCCAAGTCCAAGAACATTAAAAAATCCTAACAGTTTTTTTTTTTCTTATGATGTTTAATTTTGAAAACTGCCAAAACCAAATATCAACAATGGCATTTTTTTCGTTGTCTTTTGACTATAAAACGTTCTCTATGTGATGAGTCTTTATTCAAATATATTCGTTTAACAACATATAACCAAGTATTTATTAATTTAAATAAGAGAAAAAGGTAGGTACCGCCTGAAGTTGCACCACGGATCTGTCGATTTGTACTCAACATGCCCTACTTCTGGACCACAGTACCGCACTCGCTTATTTAAAATTGATGGTTCGCTAAATTTCAGTTTACAAGAGAAATGCCGCTCAAATTATCTTGTAAACTGAAATTTAGCAATTTAAATAAGCTTGTGCGGTACTGTGGTCCAGGAGTAGTGCATGTTGAGTACAAATTGACAGATCTGTGGTGCGAATCCCTTTTCTCTTATATAAATAAAAAATACTTGGTTATATGTTGTTCATAATTACTTCATAGACCAACACATGATATATATAATTCTTTATGTATTCTTTTAATTTTGGAAAAGGCCCTTGCCTCATAGCGCAATGGTAGAATATCTGCCTCTTATGCTAGGGGTAGGGTTGTTGCTTAAGAAAATATTTAATTTAATTGGCTAAATAAATTTAAATAAATAGAGACGGGGCTAAATGGCCTCAGATGTGAAAATAAATTTAAAAAATAATAATTTTGGATAAAACAATTTAAAAAATATATTATATATATATATATTATATAAGCCTATTTCTACCTACACCGCCGGACTTTCTTTAAATTTTAACCCGACTCGTTCAAAACTTATTTTTTTAACATATTTTGGGAGTAGGCCTATAATTATTTTGATGGCGGGGCAAACATTCCCTGTCTACAAGGAATCGAAATCGAACCCTCATCTACTCACCATCGCTGATGCAAGTGGAGCACACCGATGCCCTGGATAGGCTGGAGATCCCGGGTTTCCTGAGAGCCAGGGAACAACGGTTGGCCCACCATCAAAATAAATACAAGTTTTCTCACAAAATATGTTAAACACTGTATTTTATAATTTGTTTAGTCCGAATGTGTTCAATATTAATATCTGATTCAATTAAATAGGTCTCAAAAACTATTTAACATATTTATTTAAATTGATAATCAATTTTATCACTCAGGTTGGATCACTGTTTAGATCAAGAACCAAAAATTTTACCTCTATTCAAACCTACTGAAGTTCGAGGTCTTTATAGACTAGTCGTTTATTTTATAATTGCTAAAGTTTCTATTATAAAATCACTTTAAATTGAAATTATTTTGAAACGGATATATAGATATGGGCCTAATAATGTTTTATCAGAACCCAACACTCCGTTAGTTTCCATTATTATAACAAAACTTCGCTAATTCCAAAGTTATAATAGTAGTTATTTTTTTAAATTTTATATGTTCATATAAAATTACTCTGTTTATATATTCTGAATAAAGTGTGGATGTATAGGGGCAAGCAGATAAATAAAACTCTACATTTCTTGGAAAAATTGAAACCTTTCGGCTAAAATTTATTCGTTTATCACTAGTATATTTTAATTATAAAGTACTTTCTATTGGGGAAGAGCTGAGTCTGTACAAATATAAAATTGACGTCATATTATTCATGTATTCTATAAGTATGATATTAATATATTAATATTTTATATTTAAAATAGTTATTTATTTAAGATACACTCAAATAATGATGGGATAGATAGATTACATCCCTTTATAAATATCAATTTTATTTCTATTTTTATTCGAGTAATGTCCAGATTATTATATTTTTTGAAATTACATTTTTTCCTTCGAAAAAATTTAAATATTAATTTATTGAAATTCAATATGAATAATTTAAAAAAACATTGAATTATTTATATTTTATCATAGATCTAAAATTATATTTCACATATTGATAGTCTATCAATAAACTAATAAGATGGAATGAAATGATTATTGTTATAAAAAAAACCAAAATGCTATCTATATACTGTATGTTTATATTTTTGACGTGACAACGTCTTACAAATCATGTTAGAGGGGCATGCACGAAAAAGTATATTGGCTTGAATAACTCCTCTGTCTTAAGAGGTATAATTATGAGAAATATACGGTTAGAAAGAATGGGTTTTCAGCTAAAGATTTCATCATTTATTTTTCTCTATCATTTTATTTTACCGCGCTGCGGTAAATTCTAATTTGAAAGTTTAAACCCCTGTAGATTCAGAACGGCTAATCAGATCAGAGTAAATGAGATGTCATTTAGTGCAGAAAGATAACCTCTAATAGAATAAATAAAAAAATCCCGAGTAATTAACTCCAAAATTGGTTTTTTCTCGAAAAACCTCATTTTTTAGGCAAAAAAATATCGAAAAATAGCCCTACTTGTGCAACGCATAGCGACTTGACCATAAAAGCTACATTAAATCTAAATATAGTTTTAGAAAGAGTGGTTCAATACCCCCAGGGCTTTTTCTTTTTTTTGATATGGGGTCATTTTACCGCATGAGAGCACTCGGCGGGATTTCGTTTTTCGAAATTTTAAACCCCTGTAGATTCAGAACGGCTAATCAGATCAGAGTAAATGAGATGTCATTTAGTGCAGAAAGATAACCTCTAATAGAATAAATAAAAAAAATCCCGAGTAATTAACTCCAAAATTGGTTTTTTTCTCGAAAAACCTCATTTTTTAGGCAAAAAAATATCGAAAAATAGCTCTAATTGTGCAACGCATAGCGACTTGACCATAAAAGCTACATTAAATCTAAATATAGTTTTAGAAAGAGTGGTTCAATACCCCCAGGGCTTTTTTTCTTTTTTTGATATGAGGTCATTTTACCGCATGAGAGCACTCGGCGGGATTTCGTTTTTCGAAATTTTAAACCCATGTAGATTCGAACGGCTAATCAGATCAGACTAAATGAGATGTCATTTAGTGCAGAAAGATAACCTCTAATAGAATAAATAAAAAAATCCCGAGTAATTAACTCCAAAATTGGTTTTTTTCTCGAAAAACCTCATTTTTTAGGCAAAAAAATATCGAAAAATAGCTCTAATTGTGCAACGCATAGCGACTTGACCATAAAAGCTACATTAAATCTAAATATAGTTTTAGAAAGAGTGGTTCAATACCCCCAGGGCTTTTTTCTTTTTTTTGATATGAGGTCATTTTACCGCATGAGAGCACTCGGCGGGATTTCGTTTTTCGAAATTTTAAACCCATGTAGATTCCGAACGGCTAATCAGATCAGACTAAATGAGATGTCATTTAGTGCAGAAAGATAACCTCTAATAGAATAAATAAAAAAATCCCGAGTAATTAACTCCAAAATTGGTTTTTTCTCGAAAAACCTCATTTTTAAGCATATGTCGCCCTTAATGGATAAAAGTTTGGCCACACCTGTCATATATTGTTTCAATGAAAATGTTTGAACATGTTTATTTATGAAAACAAACTACTAGTAAAAAAAAAAAAAAATGGTGTGACTGGCGCACAGCACACAACTTTCTCTTACCCTTCGGTAAGAGAAAGTTGCGCACCGTGCTGGTCACACCAGATTTTTTGTGTCGAGATATATTTAGTTTCCGATAGCACCTTAGTTTCAAACTTGCATTTTAAATGTTGACTGCTTGAAATAAACTATGGTTATTTTTCAAAATTTTAATCTCATATTTGGACATTTTATACACAATATAGAATCGTAAATAAATACAAAATTTCATAAGAATTGGAAAAAAAAATTTTAAATGCCTAAAAAGTTCCAAAGGGGACCCCCTTTTTGAATCGAAATTAACATACAAATCCCTATAGGAAATTAACATTAGGCCTATGAGAGAAGGCGGAGAGACAGGCGATAATGTTTGCAAGTGGAGAGAGAGAGAGAGAGAGAGAGAGAGACATATATGTTTTCTTTGAAACAATTTTTTTTTTTTATTAAAAAAACATTCACACTTTTTCTCATTCACACTCACACTCACACACACATTCACGCAGTCTTTTCGGCAACTTAGGCCATTTAAGACTTTTGACGATAACCGTTATGAATATATATTATTATTTGGGGTCCAGGCATTCTTATTTAAGCCATTTGGTATCCAAATGCCTTAAATAAAATTATCGGACTACCTGGGGTCCGAACCCGCGACGTTCGGTATAGAAGGTAGGCACGCTACCGACTACTCCAAGCCCCGTGGGCCTTTGAAACAATTAAAGACACAAATAAAATAAAAATAAATGGGAATTTAAATAATAATTGATTTTAATCTAATAAAAAGAAAAAGATTTAAATTCCGTTACCATGGCAACCATTTCTATCTTTCCTATGAAGAACAAGAGTAAAGTGGTCTTCAGAAGATTTCAACGGCAAAATGAGAATATACATTTTAAAGAGCATCTAAAAAATAATTGATTTACGAATTTTAAAAAAATCCTTGGAGGGAATTTCGAGAAAATCGAAAAAAACTGAAAAAGTACATCAGTAAAGTACTAGTACTTTTTGGCCGATTTTGTTCAAAAGCTTATTTTGAGATTCTTCAGAGGTACCTAAGTTAAATATAAAATTTCAATCCGGTAGCTCAATTCCTTCATGCTAAAAATCTGTCCACACATACAGACGCACACACACACACATACACACACACACACAGACCAATTTGCGGGACCCACTTTTTTGGACTCAGGGGACCTCAAAACATGTATATCCATCAAAATCTCGACATCGAATTTTTGACATGATCGCAATACTTTCTCTCTCTATATATTTCATATATAGGGTACGAGAAAGTAAAAATAAAAACAATACTTTCTCTCTTATATTTCAATATAGATAAGAGAAAAAAAAATTTTGAAATCAAGCAAAAGACGTTGTCACGTTAAAAAGCCACCGGCTGTGTAGAAGACACAGCTAACACCTAATTTTTGTTTAAATTAGTTTAAATTAATTTTGTTTTTTTGAAATTAGAATATATGTGAAAATTTAAAATCTGAATATACATAAATTTAAATGTATAATATAAAAAAAAAAAATTATTTATATTGAATTTCAATAATAATTAATATTTAAATTTTTTCTAAGAAAAATAATTTCAAAAAAAATATTAACGAATAATAAAAAAAAAAAATATTGAAAAATAGAGAAGTAGTCTGTCTATTGCAAGGGCGGATACAATTGCCCCCTCCCCCTTCCCACCGAGATTTGAGAAAAATATTTTTTTTTTGGAAATAAAATTTTATTTTTAATATTAAATTTTAAAAATTAATACTGAAAAATTTGATTTGTATGTATACTCTGATAAACAAGTAGGCTACAGAATGCACCTTCAAATTACCGAAAGAAAAAATTGTGTGCTGTGCAACCAGTTACACCAGATTACCCCCCCCCCCCCCCAGAGAAACTCTTCAGCATCGCTCGCTCTTGGACTATTAGAATTGCTACCAATTCAATTGAAATAAATAATAACTATTTATAAAATATTAAAATACAAATAACACCATAGAAAAATACTTAGAGAACAGATAATTTAATAATATGTCAAATATGTTTATATATTATTCAGCTCTCCTCCAGAGTCGGCCCTACTTGGGGCGAATTTTGCGGGGGGACCTCAGTGGTAAAGGATAATAATGTGGTTTTCATTCTTTAACAACATATTACTAAGTATAATATTCTTGCAGACGCGTACAAAATTATTATTAATTATTATTATTATTATTATTATTATTATTATTATTAGAGGGACTTCAAAATTTGATCTCACTGCATCCTAAAATTTGCCTCTGACTGACACTAACACCTCACTAGAAAATGTGTCTTAATGATTAAAATATGTAATAACATTTATTTATAAGTAAAATGTGACTGATGATGGGCAAATAAATCCAAAACGTTTCAACTTTCTTAAGTACTTTCATTTTACTGCAGTCATGCAGCATTCTGGCACTTATACATCCAAACTTCTAATACATGCAATTTCATGAAATCCTGAAAAATATTATTTTTCTGGTCAAGATTATCAGTAGTATGTGGCTATTCCTTCATTGACAACTTATTAATTGCATTGGATAATACGAATTACCTAAACAATTAGTTCTTCGAGTTGGAAAAATTATTAAAACTAACAAAAACAATTTTTTTTTCCTCTTGTATTGTATTAAAATTGGTGTTAATGGTTAGAAAGTTTTTTAATATGAAATTTCAAAAACCAACGATATTATTGCCGTAATTAATTTCTTCCCAAGGGGTATATAACTAAAGAGTTCGCTTCAGTGATTTTTTTTTTGCTTTTCATTCAAATAATTGAAATACAGTAGTTGATGAACTCCAATAAAAGTGTTAAGTTTTATTTATAATTAATTCAGAATCCCCAAATGAGTTTTAATTTTTATTTTATTTTATTTTTTTTTTTTTTATTTCAAAAAATAATTGAATTAAATTTAAAATAAAAAAAAGTTGCAGTTAGCTACTGTACTGTTTATAATTAATTATTTACTACATAGATGATTATATTTAATTTCGATAATAGGCCTATACTAGGGTATATTTTTCCAATATTGTATTGTAATTTGTATATTGTAAAAAAAATTTTCCTAGGGGATGTGGGCGGGGCTACGCAACCAGTTGTACAAATAGAATAGACTAAACATATCCAGCAATCTCTCGTTGTAAGATTTCGATATTGTAAAGAATCAAGAAAGAAGAATAATTTAATTTAATAAAAAAGTATTATCATTCTTCAATAAAAAAAAAAAAAAAAAAAAAAAAAAAAAAAAAATATTAATCAGCTTACTTTTAATAGGTTACTCCAGTTGGCTGGCGATGGCATCCCTGTGGTCGGGGCGAGGGTGTTATATTATTTATTATTCACTTTTATAGAAATAAGCCAAGAGGTCCGCCGTCTAGCCTGCTTTCCATTAACTGATAGGTCCCATTCTATCTCAATCGGGTCTATAAAAAAAAAAAAAAAAGAATCGAAATAAGAGTTCACATTTCACAAAAAATACTTTTTACACTCATCTAAATTATTAGAATTTCAAAAGATACAGTAATACCAAATTATTGAATGGAGTTTTTTCTTAAATATTTTCACCTAACAAAATTTTTAATAAATAAAGTAATTCCAAATGATTAGATATTTTTATGTGATATAATTGAAAGTAATTTTTACTTTTTTTTTTTTACATTTAGCGACAATTAGGGTTTATTCATTTATCATAAAAATTTATGGTGTATTAAGAGCACTTGCTTAATTAATAGAAAGATCTTACTTGTTAGTTTCAACAGAATTTTTTTGAGACGTTCATAAGAAAATATATTAAATCATGATTTATTTTTGTTTCTTATTAATTTGTTATAGTTAAAAAAAAAAAAAAAAAAAACTGAATCAAATTCAAAAGTGGTCTTTCTTAATGTGCACCCGACTTTAAAATGTTAAATTAAGATTTTGTGAGGAGAGAAGAGGACGGTTATATTATTTGATTATTATTCTTTTGAATTCACTCTCTCTTTAAATTTTCTATTCTTTACAGAATAAAGAAGTGAACAAATAATAAATACCTGGTGGGAAAGATGAGAACAGAGAGAGAGAGAGAAGAGAGAGAGAGCTAGGCATTTCCGTAAATGTCACTCTGACGAACTCACAGCGTCTGGAGCCAGGCAGTGGGCTCAGGCGACAATGGCAGCCGCCCAGTCCAGTGGTGGGGGGCATCAGCGCCGGCTGGTGGCGGGGAGAGTGAATCACCAACAATGTCCTGACAACAATCAAAAATAATAATAGAGTTAGAAATGTTTTTTATTTGTTAACCGTTTTTTTGATAATTAAAGACTAACTTTATTTAAAATGAATATTAAATAAATGGATCATACTAAACAAACGATTTACTTTTTTTTTAATCAAAACAAAAAAAATAAATAAAAAATAATAAACTTTTTAACAAACAAATATCGCCATATGCTCTGAAAAGCTCTTTAACAAAAAATCTCAATTTTGATTGAGATTAAATCAAAAGTTCACCATACTAAAATAATAAAATAAAAAAAAAACAATATTAAAAAAATATATTTTTAATATCAAATTTTAAAATTAATAATTGCAATTATTTTATTATTATTTTTATTCGACCTGCCTGATACGTTTTCGTTAGAAGAAAGTTTCGAACCGGCAGCCAGGGTCGCCGAGAGCCTTGCCGGGCTCCGGGGCTGAATATTTATTTATTTTTTTATTTCAACAGTCCATTACCATTTACTGGGCAGGGTACAAACAATATTTATCCAATATATTATTTATTAACATGTTTTTGGCTTATTAGCCTTTTAGCCGACAAGCCTATTAAAGATCTAATTAATTAATTAAGTTAATACATGCCCTCTTCTTCCTCCCTCAAAAAAATTAACGTACCCCATAACATAATATAGTAATCTTTACAATAGTCACTGACAATGGTGAGTAAAAATACATAAATAATTTTGATAGCTCAAGTATAGGGTAATTTTTTTTCGGTTTCTTTAATATCTCGCGGCACCCTTTAGCCAATCACGCGGCATCGTTGTTGTTACCATGGTAACCATTTCTCCTATCTTTCCTATGAAGTACAAGAGTAAAGTGGTCTTCAAACAACATTGAAAACAAAACGAGAATATACATTTTAAAGAGCATCTAAAAAAAAATTGATTTTTGAATTTTAATCAAAATCGTTAGAGCGAATTTTGAGAAAATCGAAAAAAACTGTAAAAGTAGGTAAACTACTAGTACTCTAGAGAAGAATTTGTTGAAAAGCTTCGGGTTACGTCCTAGGGGGACTTAAATATAAAATTTAAATCCCCTAACTCTTTTCGTTCTTGAGATATTTTGTTCACAGGCAGACCACTTGCGAAAACCACTTTTTTGGATTCAGGGACCTTAAAACGTGTATATCCATCAAAATCTCGACCTCGAATTTTTGACATGAATCCAATACTTTCTCTCTCTATATATTAACATATATAGAAGTAAGAGAAAGTAAAAATATAAGTATATAAGTTTTGCCCTTAACACAATGATAGAGATCTCGCCTTTTGTGCTGGAGATCTGAGGTTCGCATATTGTTTCTAATTTATAATGGCTAGCAATTAATAAAAAAAATGATCTCATATACTGAAAAAGTAAAAAAAAAAATTCCCTGCATTCGCTGCTACCCATAGGTAGGATGATTTTTCTCAATAATATTGTATATTACAATATATCTTTAAAGTCAGAATAGTATAAGTTCAAAAAAAGAGAATAATCTCATTTCCTCTTGAAGCCGTTCATCTAAGTTAGTTAATTTAAAAGATTATGGTTAATATTCTTTTTGACTTTTCTATTTCTTTTTATCGCATCCGGAATTTAGTGAAAGCGCTATCTTAAACTAAAATCCTTTCTGATTGCGAGTAGCCCTGATATACACACAAACTTCCAATCAATAGTAAGGATCAATTTATTTTCAAGAAGCAAAAAACGATTTCTCTCGCATCCCTTTGGAGATTTATTTGTGTCCTCAGACATTTTCCTAAGGGGATGGAAGGGGTCGGGCAGGGGCGCGAGGGGGGGAGGGGGAGAGTAAGAGAAGTGAGACATCCCCAAGTTGTACGTGTTTGGGTTTCTCTGTGTTTGTGTGTGAATTGACGACGCTATCTTTTTTTTCTCCTTCTTTCGACGAGAATAGTATTTTGTTGTATACTAGAACAGAAAAACTAGTTTAAAATTGTAATAGAAACTTGTCTGATTCGATTTCCAAAAGGATTGGATTTCGTACGAAATTTATTATTAGATTATAAATAAAGAAGAAAATTTCTGAAAGAACATCAACAATTATATTTAATAACTAGGATATATTAAAAATTTTTGAATAGAAATTTTTATCGGGTTAATTTAAGAATAAAAAATCGTAATAATAAGGTTTGACCAGATTTTGTTATGTCGACGTATTTTGTTTTTGCTAGTAGATTAGAATTGAAGATATAAAATTTATAAAAATAGAAAAATATTTATATTTTGTTATCATGGCAAAATCCCCTATCTTTCCTATGAAGTACAAAAGTAAAAAGTGTGCTTCAAACAGTTTTGAGAGCAAAATGAGAATATATATTTTAAAAAGCATGTAAAAAATAATTGATTTTTGAATTTTAATCAAAATCGTTAGAGCGAATTTTGAGAAAATCGAAAAAACCCGAAAAAGTACATCAGTAAAATACTAGTGCTTTTTGGCCAATTTTGATCAAAAGCTTCTTGCTCTCATTCTTGCTTTGTTTTGATCACTTTGCCTGGATTCACTTTTTTCTTTCTCTTACCTATATAACCTATATATATGTTAATATACATATATATAGGCCTATATATATATATTATATATAAATATAGAAAGAGAAAGTATTGGAATCATGTCAAAAATCCGATGTCTAGATTTTGATGGATATACACTTTTTGAGGTCACCTAAATCCAAAAAAGTGGTTTTCGCAACATGATATGTCTGTGAACAAAATATCTCAAGAACCAAAAGAGCCTGAGTTGAAATCTTATATTTAAGTTAGGTATCCCTGGGACGAAACAAGAAGCTTTTGAACAAAATCGCCCAAAAAGTACTAGTACATTACTGATGTACTTTTACAGGTTTTTTCGACAATCACGCCAGATTTTTTTCCTCATTCCCACTCACACTCACACGCATTCCCACAGTCTTTTCGACAACTTAGGCCATTTAAGACTTTACGATAATCGTTAATTACTGATATATCTATTGGGGATACAGACATTTCTATTTTACCCATTTGGTATCCAAATGGCTTAAATGACTGCCTGGGGTCCGAACCCGCACTAGGCACGCTACCAACTACACCAAGCCTGAGGGAAACTAAATATCTCGACACAAAACAATCTGGTGTAACAAGCATAGAACACAACTTTCGAATACCGAAGATAAGAGAAAGTTGTGTGCTGTGTAACCAGTCCCACCAGATTTTTTGGCTTCAAAACGTGTATCTCCCTTAAAATCTCGACATCGAATTTTGACATGAATCCTTTCTCTCTATTTATTAACATATATAGGGAAGAGAAAGTAATAACCTTTACTCTAACATTAAGCTTGGCCCTAAATATACAAAACAAAAGTAAAGGGAATAAAATTTTTGAGGCTTTATCTGAATAAAGCCTTGTGTGAACCCTATATATCCAGAGCTTAAATATTTCAAACATAATTTCTAACATTATATTTGAGTGGTTTAACAGCTTACAAACCAAATATTTAACGTAAAGTTGGCAAGTTATAGAGAAACAATCTGTTCATTTACTGAATATACACTAGTACGTATTTATGTACTGTGGTTTTTTATGGGTGTTTATTTATTTATTTATTTTTTTTTTATTCTTGATCAGCTTATAATTAGCAGTAAGAATGAAATGTTCAGCCCGTATACTTGTGATCTCTCGTCTCTTTTTGCTGACAGCAAAGGGCAGTCAGTTTCTATCTCATGCACTTGTTCATGTTCATGTTTATTAGAGAGACAGAACAGGGTGTTGGTCTCTGCGTTCGATGTATGAAAGCCTTTGTTTGGACAGACACGACACTATTCATTTCCGAGCCCTATTTAGGATGAAAAAATTCAATTAATTTCCTGCTATAAAATAAACTGAAAATTAAGATAAAATTCAAAAAAAAAAAAATATATATATATATATAGTATATAGATTAATTAATAAAAATTGGTGGAGTAAGATAAAAAGATGGATTTGATCACAAATAAATTTTTTTTTTTTTTAATATAAAAATATATCAATCAGAGTATATTTTAAATTAAAAATTGACATTTCTCGGAACGTTTTTTTGAACTAAATGAAATTATATTCTGAGATTGGAATACGGATTAAATAGTGTTTTTTTTTTTTTCTCTTACCTATATGAATATATATATATATTGAAAGTATTGAATTCATGTCGAAAATTCGATGTCGAGATTTTGATGGGTATACACGTTTTGAGGTCCCCTGAATTCATTTAGGTACCCTCCCGGACATTCAAAATAAGCTTTTAAACAAAACCGGTCAAAAAGTAATAGCTAGTACTTTACAGTTGTACTTTTTAGTTTTTTTTTTTTTTTTTTTTTTTTTTTCCATTTTTCCAAAATTTGCTCCAACGATTTTGATTAAAATTCAAAAATCAATTATTTTTTAGATGCTTCTTAAAATGTATAATCTCATTTTGCCATTGAAATCTTCTGAAGACTACTTTACTCTTGTACTCCTTAGAAAAGATAGGAGAAATACTTGCCATGGTAACAAAATATAAATATTTTTCCATACTTATAAATTTTACATCTTGAAAATCGAATATACAATACTGTCGGAAACTAAATAAATGTCGACACAAAAAATCTAGTGTGACAAGCACAGAACACAACATTCGATTACCGAAGGTAAGAGAAAGTTGTGTGCTGTGCGACAGTCACACCACATTTTTTTATTTATATTTTTAAACGAATCTAATAGGAAAACCTGGACACCAGGAGCGGATTAGAACTGTGGATAATCATTTAGTTGAAGTAAGGGTGTTCCTTTAGGGATGGGCAATTTTTTCAGCGGATGGGGCAAATTCCCGTCAGACTATTGACCTAATTATTATTTTTTTGTTAACGATTCAGTTCTTTTGGTGATATGAACAATAAATTTAACATTTATATTCATTTGACCTAGCTCTTCAGACCGTAACATGACTCAGAAATACGACCGTCGGACCTCGTGTTACCCACCCCTGCTATAGGATATTGGGTAAACACAAAATACGCCGTTTACTCTCAAATAACTAAAACAAATTATATGTATGCAGAGTGCCTCAAATAATTGAACAATCGTATAAAATTAGGGTAAAAGTTAATCAGAGAAATCAAATGGGCGAAAGAAAGCAAGGCGTCACTAGCTGGGTAAGGTGGTTTGTGGATTTAAACAGATGGGTGCAATGGGTACAAAGAATCTTATTAGAGCCTCCTCTATAGGAGCCGTACTGTACCAAGACTAGATATTTTAAAAAGATACAATTTTTAAAAAACTCACTTGTCTACCTCAATAGAATCTCTGTAAATGTTTTATGTTCCATATTTTATCGATGAGCCTATAAGGACTCAGTTACGCATTAGTGTGTCAAGGGCCAGCTACCGAGATTTGATTTTTTACCGTTTTTTAATAAAAAAAAAAAAAAAAATTAGTGATGAGAAGTGGCTGTAGACTTTGAATTGGGTATAGGAGACTTTGAAGTCAAGGAATTAAATAAAAAACTTTTATTTATTTATTTATTAATTAACCGTCGCAAATCACGACCTTCCTCAGGAGAATTAATTGTTAGAATACAAGGTTAACAGTATTATATTCAATTATCATTGTAAATTATACAATATTTATTTGGGCTATATATATTAAGAGCAAGTCACTCACTCTTAATACATATAGCCCAAATAAATATTGTATAGTTCACAATGATAATTGAATATAATACTGTTAACCTTGTATTCTAACAATTAATCGTCCTGAAGAAGGTCATGTTAGGTGATTTGCGACCCAAACGTCGACGGTTAATAATTAAATAAAAGTTTTTTATTCAATTCCTTGGCTGCAAAGTCTCCTATAGCCAATTCAAAAAAAAAAAATTAGCCTATTTTTTTTCAACTTATTCTAATTAAAAGAATATATTCTAAGAGAATTTGGAATAAAATATTTGCTTTAATAGACGGAGTCAGCTGTTCAATACTGAAGTAATATAAAAAAAAGAAGCCATGAGACAAAACAATAAAACACTTAACGTTTCTTTAATTAAAAAGGGTGTCTAAAGTAATAATTGGATATTGTCTGAGAGTTTCTGTCGTTTTATTTCTTTTCTCGGTCTTTTTTTTTTTTTTTGTTTCACGTGAGTTTAATATAAATAATACAACTTTTGTTTATTGTTATTAATTATTAAACAACTTGACAAAAAATTCTTTTTACATGTAAAATTTTATAATATTAAATGCCATCTTTTGACAAAAGTGATATATATATATATTTTTTTTTTATTTCTTCATCTTGTTCTCAAATGTCTTTTCTGTTACGAAAGTCCTTGTCATTTGATGATCGTCCCCCTTTGGTTAAGTAAACATTTTGCAATGAACTTGGAATTCATCTCAGTCACTGTTGATATTAAACTCATCCTGTGTGCCTAAATGGATGTCTTTCTCAAGTTTCGTGAAATGTTGGACAATCTAAAGACTTTATTTTTTTTTTTTTTTTTTTGGAAAGACAATAAAAAAACGCAGCGCCCCTTTGCGTTCGTCTTGGGCCAATTGTCTCAAAACCAACACAGTCCGAACAATGTATTAACTTTCGAGGATATTATACTAACTTTAAAAGAGTGTTTGCAGTCTCTCAATCTCTCGTTCCTTTTCACTCTCCTTTATTCGAATTGTTTCGGACTTTTCTCTCACTCTCTCTATTCTTATTTGTTTTGTTTTGTTTCTATTAATAAACAAGTTTTCTCCATCGATTGCTATTTGGTGCCAAGACTAAGTTTTTTTTTTTTTTTAGATAAAAGTGTAGTTTTTACTTACAACTTAAGATTTTTAGTATTCAAAGAACAACAAAAAAGTTTAACTTCGTTTTTGTTTTCCTTTTTTTCCGAATGTTTAATTTATAGTATTTTTTTTTTTTTTTTTGGCTAATTTATCTATTGGTTATCACGCTGGATTGGAAAAAAAACCGATCTATCTCAATTTAGTTGAAAAGTTATTTGAAAAATTAATCTATTAAAAATAACTGAACAAGGTTACGGCGCTTTTGAATAGAGCACCTTCAAAACACAACAGACATGATGGTTGTATTTTCAAGGGCGAAAGAAGTTATTTAAAGAGATAAATCTGTTTCAGAAATGGCTATTATTTAATTTTAATATAAAAAAAATTATATATAATCTGTTATTTTTATTTATTTATTTTTTTTTTTTTTTACTTAAATAGTAGAAAAATTTACTAAAAAGCAAGTTAACTCCTTTTTTTTTGATTTTTGAAAATTTTTCGGAATTGGCTTAAGTATTAAGCCTCTATAAAAAAAATTAGAGAAGAGCAACCGCCAGGCACCAAGATCCTTTTACAGATTACTGTTAAGTAATGTCAAAGTATGGGTAAATTTCGGTTGGATGGGCCAGAAAAACAAACGTGTAGAACACCCTCGGTAGCCATCGTTTTTATTTACTCGAATATTCAAACTCTAATGACCTCTGCAGCCGAAAAGAGGAAATAGAAAAAAAAAACTATAAAGAAGTTGGCACTTAGTCCAGAGTACTCATGTCAAAAATCCCAACCCTAGCTCGGGTAACACGTGGTCGCCATCCACGTACACCCAAGATGTGAGCTCCTGAGTTAATAAACTCAATAATAATCTTACTATAAACTTTTTTTTTTATAAAAGTTCAAAATTTATTGATCTCCTTTTTTTATTAAAATCAACTGTTTACTCCAAAAGATGATACTTGGTATGAGGATATGGTATATGGGCAGCCAAGCCCATATACCACATCCTCATATCATAATATCAAGTTATCAAGAAACAACTAGTTGATACTTGGTAGTTTTTCAGCTTTATTCTCCAAGTGATGTGATGCTCTTTATTGTCAAATGCTGATTATGATATAAATTAACACATTATTGGAATTGCATAATCGATTTAATTAAATTTTCTTAATTATATATATTTTAGTAATATATTTTTTTCTCATTTTTGTTTTAAGATTTAAAATTTTATCTGCTGTTGAATCAGTGTTCGCTTCTCCACCTCTACTGACAAGATAACGGTGTCACGTTTCACCACTTAAACTAAAGTGTGAAAAAATAACCCTTTGTCTCGGGTGCACGCTCCTAATCCCCTCATCACTTGCCCCCCCCCCCCCAGAAAAAAACTCTCTTCGTCGATTCATTCGTTTTCTCCTTTGAAATTCCCCCTTTCGACGACGACGACAACGACAACAAAAAAATACGTACGATCATCGTAGCCGAAAATAAAAAAAAAATCCAAAAACGCTTTGTTTGTGTAATGATTCAGGTTAATAGACCCGCCCATCCCTTCTAATCCCCGGCAATGTCGTCTCAACCCTTTGATAAAGATGTTGAGACGAGATATTCGCTACAGAAAACAAGCCCATTAGAAGAGGATACGCTGTCCCCTGTCACTGTCACTCGTCCTTTTCAAAATCACCAGCCTTCCTTCCTTTTCTCTTCCATTATTATTCTTTTTGACATTTTGTTGATACTCCGATTTTTTTTTTTTTTTATTTAGATATACATAGTCAAAAAATAACAATTTTAGAAAATTCTTCATTTTTTTTTTTTTTTTTTATTTTTTTTTTTTTTTTTTTTTTTAATTATTTTCAAAAATAAAAGATAAAAGAAATCTTTTATCTTTTCTTAAAGTACAAAGAGAGAAACTTTAAGGTCTAGGTCGTTAGATCAATAAATAAGAATTCATCATCATTTATTTCCATCAAGATATAACAAAGTTTCTTTTAATTTCAAAAGAAAAAATATTAATATTTTCATTTTTTTTTTTTTTACTTTTTTTTAATTAATCGGCAAAGTACTATTCCTTCTCAATTAGAGAAAGGTTAGGTTGGGTTGTTAAGTTAGAGATAAAATTTAATTCAAGTCCATATATCAAATCACTTTTTTATGCTAAAAAAAATAATACAAAATCTGGTGACTATCACACCAGAATTTGGTGTCGACATATATTTAGTTTCCACCGAAATATTACTGGTAAAATTCAAGATGTAAATTTTTTTTTTTATAAAAACACTCACACTTTTTTCTCATTCACTCTCACATTCACACAGTCTTTTCGGCAACTTAGGCCATTTAAGACTTTTACGATAACCGTTATTTAATAATATATATTTATTTGGGGTCCAGGGCATTCTTATTTAAGCCATTTGGTATCCAAATGGCTTAAATAAAATCATCGGACTGCCTGGGGTCCGAACCCGCGACGTTTGGTATAGGAGGTTAGCACGCTAACCCCTACTCCAAGCCCCGAGGGCCGATGTAAAATTTATTAGTATGGGAAAATATTTATATTTTGTTACTCTGGCAACCATTTCTCCTAACTTGTCTATGAAGTACAAGAATAAAGTGGTCTTCAGAAGATTTCAATGGCAAATTGAGAATATACATTTTAAAGAACATCTAAAAAACAATTGATTTTTGAATTTAAAAAAAATCATTGGAGCAAATTTTGAGAAAATCGGAAAAAACTGAAAAAAAAAATCATCAGTAAAATAATAGTACTCTTTGGCCGATTTTGTTTAATAGCTTATTTTCACCTTCCAGGAGGGTACAAAACTTAAATATAAAATTTCAACCTCGTAGCTCAATTCCTTCATGTTTAAAATTGAACAGACACACGCACAGACAGATTCAGGGGACCTCAAAACGTGTATATCCATCAGAATTTCGACATCAAATTTTACAATAGCGTATAAATAACAATGTAAATAATTGCATATGATGAGAGTCTTTACGAAGAAAAAAAACATGATGTAAATAAACCCACTCATTACAATATACACACATTCAATAATAATGATCAATTTTTTATAAAAATATATTTTTTTCTCAAAAGTTGATGTATTTTTCGTGATTACTGTCACTATTTACATACCCAGTGGCATGATCAGTTTCTCAGAGAGAAAATTAAAAGAAAATGAGAACTTTAGTCATATAAAAACATCAACTAAATTAAAAAAAAATACGTTCTTTCAAAAATGTATTTGCCCTGGGGCATGGCGTAGAGGTTAGCGTGCTAACCTCGTATACCAAACGTCGCGGGTTCGGACCCCAGGCAGTCCGATGATTTTATTTTAAGCCAATTGGATACCAAATGGCTTAAATAAGAATGCCTGGACCCCATATATGTGTATTTATCAATAACGGATATCGTTTAAAGTCTTATATGGCCTGAGTTGCCGAAAAGACTGTGTGAATGTGTGTGTGAGTGTGAGTGTGAATGAGAAAAAAGTGGAGTGTTTAAAAAAAAAAAAAATGTATTTATTAAAACACCTTTTTTACTTTCTCTTACCTATGTATATATGTAATTATATATATAGAGAGAAAGTATTGGATTCATGTCAAAATTCGATGTCGAGATTTTGATGGATCTTCACGTTTTGAGGTCCCCTGAATCCAAAAAAGTGGTTTTCGCGACATGGTCTGTCTGTGTGTGGGTGGGTGGGTGGGTGGGTGGGTGTGTGGGTGTGTTTGTTCAATTTTAAGCATGAAGGAATTGAGCTACGAGATTGAAATTTTATATTTAAGTTAAACATCTTCCGGGACCGGAAAAATAAGCTTTTACTCAAAATCGGCCAAAGAGTACTAGTACTTTACTGATGTACTTTTTCAGTTTTTTTCGATTTTCTCAAAATTTGCTCCAACGATTTTTTTTTAAATTCAAAAATCAATTATTTTTTAGATGCTCTTTAAAATGTATATTCTCATTTTGCAATTGAAATCTTCTGAAGACCACTTTACTCTTGTATTTCATAGGGAAGATAGGAGAAATGGTTGCCATGGTAACAAAATATAAATATTTTCCCATACTTATAAATTTTACATCTGGAATTCATATGTTCCGTACTGTCGGGAACTAAATATATGTCGACACAAAAAATTTGGTGTGACAAGCACAGCACACAACTTTCTCTTACCTTCGGTAATCGAAAGTTGTGTTCTGTGCTTGTCACCATAGGCAGCAGCCAGAAATTTTTGATGGGGGGGGTTTAGGATTATTTCTCCCCCCCCTCCCCGACTAATGGGGCAGTATAAGGCCTCTAATGAAATATGGACTTGCCCCCACCCTCTGGACCCCCCTCGGGGTGGCTCGGGCCCGCCCTTTTCTTAATTAAGTGCCGCAATTTTTCAATCAACTCCGTATGAGGCAATAAAAAATGCAACTCTCTTAATTTTTATGTATATGGGCCTAAATACCGAAGGGTCCCTCGAACTGTTTCTCCAGAGTCCCATCTAAGATCTCTTTAAGAAAAAAATAAAAAATTTCTTTATATAATAATTTTTATTATTTTTCATTTGCGAGATTTAATCAATTTTAAGCGGCTTTAATTTTTTATAAAGCATAACAAAAATCAATTCTTTTCTATTAAAAAGTTTTGAATTTTCTCGAATTTTTTGGGTTTTATTTAATTTTTTTTTTTTTTTTTTAAGCTAGAGAAAATTATTATATTTTACTTTCTCCTACCCTATATATGAAAAATATAGAGAGAAAAAGTATTTTGTATTATAGAGCTCAAATATCTAGTCATGGCTTAAGCCATGAGCCTAGATACCCCCCCATTGGACACAATTGTGTCCAATGGGGGGGGTTTGAATCCCCAAACACCCCCCCGTGGCTACGCCTATGCTTGTCACACCAGATTTTTATAATTAATAAATGCAGAAACATTCTATTTTTTTTTCATTTCCTCGTTGAGATAATTTTCAAATGTCCCGTTTAATTAAATTGAATGATTTTTTTATGTATTTTTAATTTTATTTATTTTTTAATTTAGCGACACTTTCGGTTCCTACGTCATTCCAGTTGAAAAACACCCGTTTATTAAATAATCAAAATCTCATTAGGTGAAAAATTAAAAAAAAAAAAAAACAACTCAATGAAATTAATTTTTCAAAATTAAAAAAAAAAAAGTAATACTTTCCCCAAGCTAATATATATAATAGTGCGGAAAATAAAATTGATTTTACTTAATGACACAATTCTTTTCCATAATTAAAAAAATAATATTTTTGACTAGGCCTATATCCCGATAAATATTTCGTTCGTAATTTCAAACTCGAAGGTATTTATTTTTTAGAAAGATAAGTAGCTAAAGAGTACGTAAGCGCCTTCCTTTCGATTTTTTAATATAAAAAATCTGGTGAGACTGGCGCACAGCACACAACTTTCTCTTACCTTCGGTAATCGCAAGTTGAGTTCTGTGCTTGTCACACCAGATTTTTCGTGTCGACATATATTTAGTTTCCGCCGATACGTTAGAATTCAAGCTGTAAAATCCATAAGGGAAAATATTTATATTTTGTTACCATGGTAACAATTTCTCCTAACTTTTCTATGAAGTACGAGAGTAAAGTGGTCTTCAGAAGATTTCAATGGCAAAAATGAGAATATACATTTTAAAGAGCATCTAAAAAATAATTGATTTATGAATTTTAATCAAGATCGTTAGAACCAATTTTGAGAAAATCGAAAAAAACTGAAAAAATACGTCAGTAAAGTACTTTTTGGCCGATTTTGATTTAAAGTTTATATCACGTTCCAGGGAGGTGCCTATCTTAAATATAAAATTTCTTCCTCATAGTTCAATTCCTTCATGCTTAAAATTGAACACATACACACAGACAGACAGACCATGTCGCGAAAACCACTTTTTTTTTTTCTTTAAGTCAGAGAGGGAAATTTAAAACCTTAAAATTTTGTAATTGCTCGCCGAAGGCGGAGCTTTTCCGCTTATATATATCAAGGAAATGGTTGCCTAAACATAGACTCGCAGTCAAATTTTTTTCTTCCAATATTTTATTGGGCCGACGTTTCGGTCTCGAATAGAGGGCATCTTCAGGGCCCAATAAGTGTCAAGAAAGTTTATATATATATATATTTTGCATTAGGCAGTTATGTGTATTGATGCTCTTCAGGATAGAGATATTTCACTTGATGAGCATGTTTATACATAGCTGCCTAATGCAAAATATATATATACTTTCTTGGGCCCTGAAGATGGTCTCTATTCGAGACCGAAACGTGGCCCAATAAAATATTTGAAGGAAAAATTTGGCTTCCAGGCTCTCTATGCTTATGCAACTTTTCCTTGATACAACTCAACAGCTACAACTTTTATATAATATATGAAAACAACTATAAAAAAAAATATAGAAGTTTAACCAAAATTTGGTCAATTTTTTCTTTCCAATATCCCCGGCCCTTGAATATTTTATCTGATTTATTTTTATATGAAAATTTTGGCGATCTCTCTTTCTTTTGTAACTTATTGAAATTTGTTCATTATATGAAAATTAGAAATTATAAACAAGATATTTCATATTAATAAGTAGCCACAAACAGAATAAATTCTACTATTCAAATTTTATTGGTTACGAGAGAATATCAAAAATATATATGAAATCTAATCGTATTAATGTACAGAGATAATTAGAATCTGTTTATAATCACCTAATAATTATTGCACTTTCAATATTCAACGATAACCGGTAGATATAATTATTTTTATTTTATTATTTTACGACAATGAATGTTGATGAGCTTTTAAAATCGAAATTTACATTATAGAATTCTACTTGAAAATTATAAACAAACAAAATTATTTGTCTATTAATAAAATAAATGGGAGCTTAATATCATATGACGATTCGCGCGAAAAGTAATTAAATAATGGCAAAATCAGAGATGAAATCCCATTTGAGTAAATATGTATTTTACTTTTGGCGTTATTATATATAATATAATAGTAAATGGAAAGCGCACGTATTATGAGAAATTTTATCTGCAAATGTTTTAAGAATTTTTTGTTTTTTTTTCTGGAACAATTTCTATAACAATTCGTTGAAAAGAGAATAATTACTTTTTAAATATCAGTAGTAACCTCCATTTGACCGTTAAAAATATAACTCAAAAACTACTATTTTCTTTTGGCCATTAAGGTTTTAGATCGATATGTACTAAAAAATCACAAAATTTAAATTGAAAAAAAAATATATTTTTGTGACAAAATTGTTTAACACGAATACCTTTGAAACATCAGACTTTTGGAGTGGAAAAATGATAAGAAATCGACACTAACATGATTCAACAACCGCAATTGGATTGAAATTAAAATAAAAAAAGAAACATTTCAAAATGCAACTCACCCCGAGTAAAAATTATTAAAAATGATCGAGGGATGCACACGCCCGCAGCAGGGACACACACAGTAGATCGAAAGTGATCAGAAGAAATGTGTCCCTGGGGCATGTGTATCCCTGTGTGTCCCTAAAGGTTGCGGACCTGCTGCGGGCGTGTGGATCCCTCATCATTTTTAATCATTTTTACTCGAATCAGATAAAAGTAAGTCGTTCTAAAATAAAGATAAATTTTAATTAATATGAGATGGATAGCTGAGTATAACTTGTAAAGAGCAAATGCAATTTTAAGATGCTATCATTGGCTGCTTAAATATATTACTGTACACTTAAAATCCTCAGTCCGCCGACCCCGCACCGCGGGAATAATAAGGGCGAGGACAGAAGAAGAAGACATTTAAAATCCTCAATATCCGCTAATATGTAGGAGTTTAATATCTATTAAGACTCTTAGGAATGAGTAAAAAAAATTATCAACTTCATATAAAAGAGTAGGGGAGAAGAGGAGATGAAGGGTCATTTTTTTAATGAAAAGCCTGTGGCGGGGGGAGGGGGGGGGAGGGGGGAGGGGGGAGAATAAAATTGTTATCTTCAATTATTTCCCTGTATGATTCACTGTATGCTGATTCACCAATAACAGAGGCAAAAATCGCTCAAATATGCATGTTAATGTAAAATAAGATATTAAAGAGTTAGCGAAGTTAACGAAGTTGTGTACTGTGCTTGTCACACCAGATTTTTTGTGTCGACATGTATTTAGTTTCCGACAGTAAGGAATATTTGAATTCAGATGTAAAATTTATAAGTATGGGAAAATATTTATATTTTGTTACCATGGCAACCATTTCTCCTATCTTCCCTATGAAATACAAGAGTAAAGTGTGCTTCAAACAATTTTGAGGGCAAAAGGAGAATATACATTTGAAAGAGCATCTAAAAAATAATTGATTTTTGAATTTTAATCAAAATCGTTAGAGCGAATTTTGAGAAAATCGAAAAAAACTGAAAAAGTACATCAGTAAAGTACTAGTACTCTTTGGCCGATTTTGATTAAAAGCTTATTTTTCCGGACCCGGGGGTGTTTAACTTAAATATAAAATTTCAGCTTCATAGCTCAATTCCTTCATGCTTAAAAGTGAACACAGACACACAGACACACACACACACAGACAGACAGACCATGTCGCGAAAACCACTTTTTTGGATTCAGGGGACCTCAAAACGTGAAGATCCATCAAAATCTCGACATCGAATTTTTGACATGAATCCAATACTTTCTCTCTATATATATATTACATATATACATAGGTAAGAGAAAGTAAAAATTACTGATAAACTTTTTTTTGTTGGACTAACGTTCTAGGTGTTACAGATGTTAATAGTCAAATTTAGGGGAATTGATGAACTTTAGGCCCGATGAGGCTGGTCTTATCGTTATCCGATCGAGCTCAAACTTTCTCAATCTACTTTTTACACCAATTGTCAACTTTTAAGAGGTTCCCGCCGAAAATACAGCCAAAACAATTTTCTCCCCTTATACCTTACAACCACCCTAATGAACATGCTTTTTTTGGGTTTAATAAATATTTGCCGAAGAAGCGAAAATGCAGTCCATATATGTAGGAACGAAAATAATTTTTCTGGTACGGTTAAATGTGGGCAGAATATAGACATTATAGCTGGTATGATCCAAATACGCCTTACAAAATGATCCTGTATTACAAAAGAGCGCTTTTTTAAGAAAGTACCTTACAGCTATTTACTATTTCTGTAATTGGCCCTTTATTTAACACAATAAATAAAGAAATAAAATATTTAGTCACTACTTATCTTCGTGATAGTAATAAATTCATATCATTTTATAATTTGCAAATTACGTTTATTACCTTAGCGTGATTTCCTAAGCTTTTTTCGAAATTCTATTTTTTAAGAGCATTTAATTCTCATTTTGGAGTTTTTACTTTCTCTTACCTATGTAAATATGTAATATATATATAGAGAGAAAGTATTGGATTCATGTCAAAAATTCGATGTCGAGATTTTGATGGATCTTCACGTTTTGAGGTCCCCTGAATCCAAAAAAGTGGTTTTCGCGACATGGTCTGTCTGTGGGTGGGTGGGTGGGTGTGTGTGTGTGGGTGGGTGGGTGTGTGTTCAATTTTAAGCATGAAGGAATTGAGCTAGGAGGTTGAAATTTTATATTTAAGTTAAACACCCCCTGGGACCGGAAAAATAAGCTTTTAATCAAAATCGGCCAAAGGTTACTAGTACTTTACTGATGTACTTTTTCAGTTTTTTTCGATTTTCTCAAAATTCGCTCTAACGATTTTGATTTAAATTCAAAAATCAATTATTTTTTAGATACTCTTTTAAATGTATATTCTCGTTTTGCCCTCAAAATTGTTTGAAGCACACTTTACTCTTGTGCTTCATAGGAAAAATAGGAGAAATGGTTGCCATGGTAACAAAATATAAATATTTTCCCATGTTTATAAATTTTGACATCTTAAATTTCTAATATATTGGCGGAAACTAAATATATCTCGACACAACTGGCGCACAGCACACAACTTTCTCTTACCTTCGGTAAGAGAAAGTTGTGCACCGTGCTGGTCACACCAGATTTTTTTTTTTATATTCACTTTTTAAAGTGTTGAGATATCAATTTGTTTTTGCGGTAAAGAAGAATCGAAGCATTGAGAATTGACCACGAGTTAAGAACGTTTAAGGTCCGTGAATTTCAGGTTTTCAACGATGGCCGTCCAAGAAACATGCTCGCATGTACCAAATTTGCCCGCCGAAGGCGGGCAATTGCTCGCCGGTAGGCGAGCTTAGGGGTCCAGGGGCGAAGCCCCTGGCTAGCAAGGTTCGCCGAAGGCGAAACGCTTGCGGCTAGTAATAATAATAAAAATCATCTTGATTTTATATTAGAAAAAAATAATGAAAAAATGTCAAACATACATTATTTAAACAAATAGGGGGGGAAAAATAAATAATTATTTAATGAAAACATGAATTTATATATAAATAAATAAATAAATGAGAGAGTAGAGAAAAAATGTCCTATTTCAATGAAGAGTAAAATTACATATTTATATAACGGTATTGTTTATTTTGATATGGTTAGTAATAAATTTCTTTGATGTTTTTATTACACAAATGAGGTTAAAATACTAGTTAGATGTATTGATGAATGAACATATAATGAAATCTGATTAATTTTCATATATTAAATTAATTAAATTCATTATGTGAATATTTTAATATGAATATTTTAATATTGACCATTCATCTAACATCAAACTAACAATAATTTACAAAATCCTCCCTCTAAAGAGATAAAATTTTGAACCGCTTTCATTCAACTAAATAAAGGGGTATGGGTGAGGCTTTAATGCTTCTATTAAAAAAGAGGTGGAATCAGGCATTTCTATTTAAGCCATGTGGTATTCAAACGGCTTAAATAAAATCATCGGACTGCCTGGGGTCCGAACCTGCGACGTTCGGTAGAGAAGGGAGGCACGCTAACAACTACACCAAGCTCGAGGGCTCTTTGTGAATTAAATGAATAACATTTTTTTTAGCGTGCTGGCTTTGTATATCTTCGGATTCCAGGTAATCCGATGATTTTATTTAAGCCATTTGGATACCAAATGGCTTATATAAGAATGCCTGACGCCCCAATTGATATATTTACAAATAACGGGTATCATTTAAAGTCTTAAATGGACTAAGTTACCGAAAAGACTGTGTGTATGGGTGTGTGAGTGTGAGTGGAAAAAAAAGTGTGTGTTGTTTTAATAAAAAAAAAAACATTTTTTTAATTTAAAAATTTTCTAATATAAAATTTTCTTCTGATTTTCTAGATTTAAAAAAATCAATTATGACAATTTTTCGTCATTTAAAAAATAAAACAAAATTTTTAATGAATAAATTATTAATGAAAAAAAAAAAAAAAAAACCTAATCGAATTTCTTAAAATACCTAAGCTAATTTAGGTATAGTGAGGGAGAAATATTAAGTCCCACCCATGCGTTTTCTACTTGTGATTATTTCATTGTTTTTATAAAAGAAAATGAAAATCTTTATTGGAAATTTTCTAGGTTTGAACCATGAAAGTTTCCATTAAAAAATATAAAATATTTTTTTGTAAAACAATGAAATAATCACAAGTAGAAAACGCATGGGTGGGACTTAAGATTGACCCTCACTGTACAAAGACCTACTTGCCCATAAATTAACTTTCCAATAACTTACTCATCTCTGAATTTCTTCTTTTTCTAAAATATTGTCTATTTGATAAAAATTTCGTAATAATAGAAAGCCTTATATCATTTTTTTATTGACAAAACCTTACATAAAGCGTCACACTTTAATTGTGATGAAATTTTAGTGACCTGGAAAAATCTAGAGCTCTATCTAGAATTGAGGGTGAATTGGTGAAGAATAGTTGTGTGTGAATTGAAAGAGCGAAAGAAGAACGTGGGATCTGCTTTGCCAGCATTTTAGCAATCAATAGGACGCAAGCGGGTCCAGGACTGACTTCTTAGGGGGTGTGGGGGTAGGTATCACCTCACAGATAGTCCAGGAACAGAGCGCAATGTTCCTCTTCCTCTCAACAAGAGCATGTGGGGGGGGTGCAAACATGGAACATGCCAAAGAAACAAGTTGATATCCACCAAAACATCTCTCTCTCTCCTGTACTCACTCGTCACTTGATAGTTCGCAAAAGAGAGCAAGAGAGAGAGAGAGAGAGAGAAAGTGAAAAGAGAGAGAGTATTCCCGAAATGAACAAACATTTCAACTTTTAACAGGCCATTTATCAAATAAGCGTCAATATGTTTTTTGACAGCTCGTCTTATACAAGGGTTTATTCTTTTAAACTTTATCATACATTTCTTAGAAAAAATAAAATAAATGCAGCAGTCCAAATACTTTATCTGTTAAGTTAAATAGAAGAGCAATTGCTTATTACTTGAAAGGTTTGTAAGGAAAATATTCGTAAATCAAAAAACAAATATTGAAGAATTTCTTTTAATAAGCCTATAATTATTTAAAGAATTATTCAGGGATAGACAATTTTTTTTTTTTTTTTTTAAGAATTAGCGATCCGGCCGTTGCAATATTTTCACGCCTCAGGGGCATGGACATAACTAGGGGGTCCCGGAGATCCTCCCCCAAGAAAAATTGACACAAAATGAGACCTTCTAGACCCCCCGGAAGATGGCTGGTCCCATGGCCCTCCCTCCAACCAAATTCCCTAGTTACGCCCATGCTCAGGGGGTGCCTATATTCAATCGCGTAGCTTAATTCCTTCATGCTTTAAATGGAACACTGTCTGACAGTCAAACAGGCAGACCATTTTGCGGGAACCATTTTGAAGGGGTATTTTCATCAAAAACTCGACATCAAATTTTTGATATGATTGCAATAATTTCTAACTATATTAAATAAAGGCCTACACGTAAGAGAAACTAATAAAATTAAAAACTATCGATTTTATTATAATTTTTTTTATCAAAATTGAAACAGTCTGAAATTTAACTTCTAAATTTTTTTCATGTTCGATAAAACAACTTATTTAACCGCAGCACATCTGTCTAATTTACCAATACAGAAAATTTAATCATAGTCATCCATCTTTATTGAAATTTTGAATATATATTCTTTAAGAGAAAGTCTTAGGAGAAAGTATAAGATCTCGAAATAATCTTATGTACACTTAAAAATACGAAATAAAAATAAAATATAGACTATCCTAATTCTCGGGCATAAAAATTGCATTAGAACATGACTTTTGAACGTAGAAATTCCCTTTATAGGAAAAAAATTCATATATTAATATATTATTTTTATAAATGTTATTGGTTTTATATAAGCTTCTACTACTTGGCTATTTTATAGGGGTGACGGTACTAACAAATTATATATTGTGACACAAAAAATTGAAATATTAATTAAAATAATTGTTAAATATAAAATTTAAGTTTGATGGAGGATTTCCAATATTGCGGATTCAAATTAGTTTTTTTTTTTCTACTTCGATCACGGTATTTTATTTATTTTTATTGCATCATCGACAAATTATTTTCTTAAATCGTTTCTACATCCTCTTTCAATTGTTAGTAGAATATTCATCATATATCATTACCTATGACTTCGCCATTCTTAATTATAACATCTACATTATTTTGTAGTTAGAAGAAATTTTTTTGCCCTCCGGCATCTTAGGCCATATAGCGATATACAAATTATTTAAATAGGATATATGTGGGTCCAAGCACATTTATTTATACCTTTTGGTATCCAAGAAAGAAATTCTTTAGACAATTTAATTCAATAATAAATAAATAACCTTCTAGTCAGAACTACCCCGATTAGGAGGTACTTTAATTATAGCCACCCTGTATGTTTTGAAAACCATCAATACTATGATAATAAAATATTTATTCAAATTATTTTTAAATATTGAGCTTAAAAAAAGTTAAAGAACCAGGAGAGTAGTCATCGACCCTAATTGAATTGATTTTTTATATTTATTATTGTTGTTGTTGGAAATAATTATCTTAAAATTTATTATTAACATCAAATTGAATGACACAGTTCAGACCTTTGTCGACATATTGGTTTTCTAACACAATGAAATTATTTAATAAATAAATCTTTAATAGATTTAATTTATTTCATTTAAAACGGTAAAACCTTTTTAAGAAATTCAATCAAATTGAGAGAGACAAAAAAAATTATTTGAAATCTAATAGGTTCTATCTTGTGATTGAAAGGGGCTCTCAAATATTGAATATTATCCAATTGGCCACAGTTCTGACAGATAATTAATTCTTGAATGATCGAGCCTCTCGTTTCGAGAGGAATTCGTTTTGTGAAAAAAAAAAGTTAAAAAAAAAATCCACTAAAAGTCAGATCAAGTGAGAGAAAAAGAATTAGTTTTTCAGGTCAAGTGGTCCTGACTTTGAGTATTCAATTGAAATAAATAAATCTAAGACAATAAAAGAGCATTTGACCAAAATAACAATGTGATTCTCTTTGTCTGAAGCTAAGAAGACATTTTTTTTTTTTTTAAAGAACAGCCGAGTGTGGGAGAGAAGAATCCCGAAAATGTCAAGGAAATTTTGCCAATTCCGACAATTTTCAGTTTGTTTGATTTTTTTTTTTTTTAAGTAAAAAGTAAAGCCTAATTTTGTCAATTCTAAGTGTCTTTCAATAAATAAATTCTTTATTATATGAGGGGTTTTGATTTTAATATTTTAACTTAAAAAAACTTTTTCTTAATTTATTATTATTGCCTTTCGACGTTCAATCCTATCAAGGATATCCCCATAATATACGCCTTTCGATTTAAAATTATTTGGCAAGAGGAAAATAAATTTTTTTAATTGATATCAAGCTACTAATTCATAACTTAAACGCAAATAGAAAATTTTTAAAATATGAAAGAAATCATTAAAGCAAATTTCGAGTGAAAAAACTATAAAAGTACATTACTAAAGTACTAGTGTTCAAAGTTTCTCAAAGACTAGACCGAGCGTAATTTGTTATGTACACCGCAAATAGTAAATATTTAAAATTTGAAAGAATCAGTTAAAAGGAATTTCGAGAAAAATGGGAAAAACTAAAAAAGTACTACTGTAAAGTACTAGTCATAGGCTTAGCCACGGAGGGGGTTTTGGGGTTCAAACCCCCCTCCATGGGGCCCAAGCCATGACTAGATATTTAAGCTCTATAATACAAATTATATTGCATATAGCAGGGGTCGGCAACCTGTGGCCCTTTGCAACTTTTTGCGTGGCCTGCCAAAGGCAGACAACATTTTATTTTGTTGTTCAATACAAATATGGGCTGCACAAGTTTAAGATTTTAGTATTAGTGAAAAAAAGAATTTAAGGCAAAATAATTGGATTTCTAAAACGTTTCGAGCCCTACCTATTGCAATAACGAATTGTTATTCTATTAATTATTAATTAATGATCACTTAAATTAAATTAATTAATCTAAAATAATATTTAATTATAGTAGAAGGGGTTAATAATAAAGATGAAAATGACCTAACACATAACACATAATATTACTTTAGAGCAATGGCGATACACTCATAAATGGTATAAACAGTTTTAATGCAATCATATTGAGAAGTTTAGAAATTTTAATATTAATTATAAATATTTAACCACTAAATAGTAAAATAAATGAATAAATAGTAATTTCGGATTGAAATACCTAGGCAAAAGTGATGAGAAACGAAGCGAGAGCGAGCGAGTCAACTAGCTTCCAGCATGGCTGACCAACAACTGATAAAGGCGTCGGTTTCATTATGAAGAGAAGCATAGATTAACACTAGTCAAAGGTCTCCCCTCTACTGACCTAGCCAAGAGTCTAGTCGTGTGTTTAGAAGAAGCCAAAAAAGGCGCCGACCCCTCTGATTGGCTAATTAGCCAGAGGAAGAAATGAGGGGGTAAAGAGAGGGGAAAGAGTGGGAGAGAAAGGAAGAGGGGAGGGGGAAAGGAGAGAGATTGATTATGTATTATAATTTTTGGCAAAAGGGAATGGAGAGGTAGCTAGAATTAGGGATTGTTGTGGGTGATCCTATTTGTTTTAAATATACATTTAAATAAAAGGGGAAGAAGGCATAGCCGGCGTTTACTCTTATTTTAATGAATTCAATGACTTTATATACAGTAAGTGATAATATACTGTATTAGATTAAATTCACTATCCATTATTTATATAATAAAATCCAACAAACCAATCACGCTGATTTTAATGTGTTTTTTTTTTCCTATGAGCAGATATTCTACTAGGCCAAGTTTTCGACTTTATTTAGAACTAGCTGCACATCATAATACTTCGTACTTTTGAAATTTTTTTAGTTTTTGCGTTAAACAGAGCTGCCTAAACCTGTCAGGTATTTTAATAATAATTCTCTTTTGTTTATAAATTGCACTTGTTATTCCGGAATTTTTTGTACTAAAAATGTCTCGCACCGTTTCGAAAAATTTACTAGTTTTATTTTTGTATATCAAAACAATATATTTTCTTTGATCAATATAAAATTGACTAAACATTCCATCTTTCGTGATAACTTGCGGAACGAAACACAGCATACAAATTTCATACCTCTCTCACTCTCTATGACCTAAATAAAATGATAATATATCATCGTTTCTAATTTAAAAGTCATTTTTGGAGATTTCCTACATGAGATTTTTTATTTATGGATATATTTTATAGTTTCGCTCACTCGAGGTTTTCTCTCTGTTCCTTTTTTTTTTTTTTTTCAACTTCCATATTTCTTCGTAGGCTGGCGTTGAGCCTCTATTAATTTGTTCTTTCTATTTTTCCCGTATAGTAAAATTAATACCGATTATTTCTCAACACAATAGGAGAGTTATCTTCGGACGCAGAACATCTCGGTATGGTTAATCCGGCTGCCATTATAACACCCTTGTGATGTAATCGCCGGGGCTTAAGGGCATAAAGCCCTTTTGGCCGGACGGCCCTTGCTCAATCCCGAGCCCATCTCATAATCCAATTTCTTTGTTATTCAATCAGAAATTTCCTATTCTTAATCCCCTCATCAGTATATATATTTTTTTTTATAGTTGTATTTATGAGAAATTGAAATTTATTGTTTTCTTCAATTCAAATTTAACTGGATTTTCTGTACTTTGAAAATGAATAGAATAATACAGGAATGAGAGAATGGAGAGAGATTTACTAAAATACCGCCAGTCTTCGTTGAGTATTCATAAATGAAAAGCATTAAATATTATGAATCCATTATTTAAAGGTCTCTATGTAAAATTTGTTTTGAAAAATTTTAAAGTATGAAAATATAGTGTCAAATCGTGATACACTATTGTATTTTAAATTTACTAAAATTATAGTCGAAAGGCAAATTTAAAAAATATGGGGAATGACTTCCCCGAGACTTTCTCGTATATTCTTTTGGAATTAAGTCTGGGTGTGTGTGTGAACACGATTGCTTAAAAACCAAAGCAGCTAGATCGATGAAATTTGGTATATGCTCCTTACACTAAAATTGTAGACTTCTATCAACTTTGGGAGTAAATACGTCACTTGGAAGTAGTACATTACCTAATAAGTTTTTTCGGAAATTTCGAAATTTTCAATTTCTTTGTTATATTATGATAAAATACTCAATTTTAAAAAGTTTTTATTCTTTGATATTTTTCCTAAAACTGAATAGTTTTTGAAATAATCACAGAAGAAAACGACATTTTTTGTAAATTTTGGAAAGAAAAATGTCGTTTTCTTCTGTGATTATTTCAAAAACTATTCAGTTTAAAAAAAAAATCAAAGAATTAAAAACTTTTTAAAATTGAGTATTTATATCAATTGTATCATAATATAACAAAGAAATTGAAAATTTTTGAAAAAACTTATTAGGTAAAGTACTACTTCCAAGTGATGTATTTACTCCAAAAGTTGATAAAAATCTACAATTTTAATGTACGGAGCATAAACCAAATTTCATCGATCTAGCTGCTTTGGTTTTTAAGCAATCGTGTTCACACACACACACAGACATAATGCCCAAAATGGTATTTTTGGACTCAGGGAGGTCTAAAACGTGGAGAAACATCAAAATCTCGAAGTCGAATTTATTTACGATTACAATACTTTCTCTTTATATTCTATACGAGAAAGTACAAAAAAAGGATTAATTCGAATCCGAAACACGGAATTTTTTTTTAACACTCACACTGAAAAAAATAGGGTGTCGTTCCACCCACTCTCCTCATTCAAAAACAAAAAAATCTGGTGGAAAAAGAGAGAAAAAGAGTGTGTGGGACGACACCCTCATCGAATAGAAATCTGAATTGTATTTCCTGTCTAGGGTTTTTTTTTTCTATTATGTGAGGAGGTCTTCAATTTGTCGGCCTCAAATATCTATCTATACGACGTTGCCCAGAAGCAGCATAAAAGAGGAGAGGGGATTTTCTCTTTATAAAATATCTCCTTACCTTCATAAAATATTTACTAAGGCCATAAACTGTGGCTTGTGTATTGTAAAAGGTGTGATATTAACGCCCACGACTATATTGGCTTTACTCGATTCATAGAAGGCTCATTTCACACGTACAAAATAAATCTAAATTTTTTTTTTTTTTTTTTTCAAGTAAATAGTTTTTGTATTATACAAACTCCATTAAAAAAGCTATTAAAATAAATATTGAAGAGAAATAAACAAAACATTTTGATATTTAAAATTAAAAAAAAAGTATACTTTGACTTAATTAAGGGCATAGTTGTGTATTAAATTATTTAGTTTAATATCAACAATCTGATCAGTTAATTAATTATTTTTTTTACATTTAGTTCCCAAGTGTTGTCGTAAATTTGTTAGCAACAAGTATCAAGTTTTAAGAGTGTTAAGACTTTGAAAATCACCAGACGTTAAACAAGCTGTTAAATTCTTTTTATCACTTGTTAATATTTGAATAAATAGTTTGGAATCATTATTCGTATTCGGAAAATAAGATGCCTGATTAAATTAATAATATTACACGCCATCACTAGCCACCGTCACATGTATGGTGTGTTGGACTGTTTTTTTTTTTTTTAACCCTTTTCGGCTACAGAGGCAATTTAGGGGTTATTTATTTATTATAAATTTTTAATATACAATGTACCGATGGATACCGGGGGGCGTTCCACACGCTGATTGCTCGGGGTCACCAATCCCGAACTTTCGCCGTGCTTAGCATCACATAACTTCAACGATTGTGGTGACTTCTCCGTTGCCAGGCCCCCCGGCCTGGACTGGTTAAAGGGGAGAGGAATAATATACCTCTACATTATTATTAATTATTTTTCTATTTACTTAAGGTGCGTTTACACCAAGTAAGCTGACGCTCATTTAATTCCCTCCATCTTTTTTTTTCTCATTAAAATTTCTCATATTATTGTTCGTTACTAGTTAGTTTGTTCGCCTGAATTTTCAATTATTTGACGAAAACGCCAGAACACTAAAGTTGAGGAGGCTGTAGTTGAGAGAATAGAACTAGCATTTGCACACCTTTACAATGTAAGATCATTTATTTATTTATTTTTAAGTTCATTTTCGGCATCTAAAACCATTTAGATCCCATCCCTATTTATTTCAAATGATTAGTAGCCAATTCAAATGAAATAATTTTTTCTCGCTTGGGAAGGGAAGTAAACGCGGAAACCTAGGCACCAGAAGATAATAGCTGGCCACACAGGGGTCGATGCGTCGGGAAATTATTCGAAAAAGTTTTAGTGTTAAGCAGGTGAGAAGAGATATTACGAAAAAATATTGGAGAAGGGGGAGAACTTCAAAAAATTATTGAAATTTTGATGGGTGACTCTCTAGGTGACTTCGATTGAGTCTAAAAATTTTGAAATTATATCTGTTTGTGAAAACGATGACTTAAAATCACAAAAAGGTGATTGATGAAATTTGGTATTTATTTCATCAGGATCCGAAGGAGCTTTGCAGTCAGGAGATTAAATAAAAAAATCTTTTATTTAATTAAAAAAATATTTTATTTAATAAATAAATTTATTTAATCTCCTAGCTACAAAGTTCCTTCGGATCCTGAGGTCCTTCGAATCCTGATTAAATCTCCACAGCCATTAAACATTAACATTTATTTCCTAGACTAGAATGTAGATTTATATCAACTGGAAGTTGTGCTTTTTTTGTAAATTTGTAATTTTTGCCATTTCAAAAACAATATGCCCTCGGGCTTGGCGTAGTTGGTAGCGCGCCTGCCTTGTATGCCAAGGATCGAGGGTTCGGATCCCAGGCAGTCCGATGATTTTATTTAAGCCAAATGGTTTAAATAGAAATGCCTGTACCCCAGAATATATGGACCCTGTTATGCAATGGTGTGTCAAAGAAAAAATTCAAAAATGGGGTAAGAAGGGAAATTGTTTGAAAGTTTATTAATAGTATTTTTTAAAAATTTAAAAAATTTATATTTAATGTTTGAAATAAAAAAAAAAAAAAAAAAAAAAAAAAAAAAAATTTTTTTAAAAACAAAAAAGGGATATATTCATAATAACGGTTATCGTACAAAGTTCTATATGGCCTAAGATGCCGAAAAGACTGTGTGAATGTTAGTCTGAATTGGAAAAAAGTGTTTAAAAAAAATAAATAAATAATACAATAGTTTTTGAGATAATCACGTTTTTACAGTATACTGAAAAAAAATGGAGATCTCACTCCCTATTCATTTTAAATAAACACATTTTGCCTATTTGAAATTTTCTAAATTTAAGTGAACTAATTAATAAAGGGACGTCTTCCTTAATACCTCTTCTATTAACTGGCCCAAGAATTGGCTAAGTCAGCTCTTCTTACGGTCCTCTTCGGCGTAATAACCAGTCATATCGCAGGACGTTATGCACGATTAGACACACACCGAAGTAGGTCAGTAAGGATTGCTGACGTCGATATTTCTTAAGTAATTAATCTGATCTTTATTCTACAACATTGCAATACATTTTTTTTTTTTAATATTTAAAACGTGGCATTTAATTTATTTCTTTTAAAAAAAAGCTGAGTTCAATTTGAATCTAATATAAAAAAATTTGGTGTGACTGGCGCACAGCACACAACTTTCTCTTACCTTCGGTAATCGAAAGTTGTGTTCTGTGCTTGTCACAGCAGATTTTTTGTGTCGACATATATTTAGTTCCCGACAGTACGGAACATATGAATTCAGATGTAAAATTTATAAGTATGGGAAAATATTTATATTTTGTTACCATAGCAACCATTTCTCCTATCTTCCCTATGAAATACAAGAGTAAAGTGGTCTTCAGAAGATTTGAAATGCAAAATGAGAATATACATTTTAAAGAGAATCTAAAAATTAATTGATTTTTGAATTTAAAAAAAAATCGTTGGAGCAAATTTTGAGAAAATCGAAAAAAAACTGAAAAAGTACATCAGTAAAGTACTAGTAATCTTTGGCCGATTTTGATTAAAAGCTTATTTTTCCGGTCCCGGGAGATGTTTAACTTAAATATAAAATTTCAACCTCGTAGTTCAATTCCTTCATGCTTAAAATTGAACACACACAGACACACACACAGACACACAGACAGACAGACCATGTCGCGAAAACCACTTTTTTGGATTCAGGGGACCTCAAAACGTGAAGATCCATCAAAATCTCGACATCGAATTTTTGACATGAATCCAATACTTTCTCTCTATATATATATTACATATATACATAGGTAAGAGAAAGTAACAAAAATAAATAAATAAAAAAATATTGTCATGGATTAGTTAGGTTTATCGTTTTTCTTTCTTTTATCCATTTAATATTCAATTACTTATTCACAGAATAAAGAGGAGGAGGTGTCTTATCAATTGGCTCGTTAATGGCTATTGATATTCGATGATTTCAGCAGGATCATGACACTATCGTTGTCCATCATCTATCATTCATTGATGCTACGCAAATAGAGGTTCCCCTTAATCGTTTAGTTCCGGTCCATCCGGTTCATATCAGTACGTTGACATAAGGCAGGGAGCAGGTCAATATATGCTTAAACCCAATTTGGATAATAGAGAACGGAACTAATTCTATTTAAATTGCTGCTTGAGTACATAATTTGTATTTATTAAAAAAAACTAATGGGGTTAGTTTGAACGAACAACTTTGTTTACTATATTTTAAGAAACAATTGTTGAAGTAGCCAATAACGCCACTGTTTTAAAATAAAAATTTTTGAACATGGCAGTGCGATGAATATTTATTTAAATCATTTGGCTACCAAATGTTATAAATAAATGTCCATGGAACCCTTAAAGCAGTGGTTTCCAAACTTTTTGTTACAACGCCTTCCTTAAAAATATTTAATCATATGACGCTTCCCCTCCCCCTCCTCATTTTGTAAAATAATAACATTTTTTAATGCTAAAAAATATAAATTTATATTAAATTGGAGTAAAAAAAAATCCAAGACATGCAGCCAAAATTATTTCTTTGATTGTGAAGTTTCGGCCACTGGTTTAGGCCATCTTCAAAGCCGGAAAAAAGGAGAAATAAAATTTTAATTTTCAGTCAAAATTTCATTTAATTTTCATTTAAAATTTCATTTGATTTTCAATCAAAATTTCATTTAATTTTCATTCCAAATTTCACTCAACGTTTCGGCCACTGGTTTAGGCCAGTGGTTCCCAACCTGGGGGCGATCGCCCCCAAGGGGGCGATTTGGGTTTTCAGGGGGGCGATAAATAAGCGGGGGGCGATTGGGGGGCGATGAGTATTCAAAGGGAGAAAAATTATTAGTTTACTAAAATTTAAAAAATAAAAATCAAAGAGAAAAATCTCCTATTTACAGGATGGTCAGGATAGAAGAGGACAAAATATTATCATAAAAATAAAATAGTCTGAAAATAATTCCAATCTAGTATTGAAACGTCACTTTTAGCTCAAATCTTAAAATTTCAATTAAAAAAAATCATTTTCTTGAATTTTTTTTCCTCAGGGAGCCCGGGCCCTTTAAGCTCAAATCAAGTTTGATCTTTTTCACGACTCAGGATAGCTAAAAACGCACATTTCAGTGGCTAATTTTCAAAAATTTTCCATACCCCCAGATTCCCCCGGAAATTCTCTGTCCAGATCTGGCCTCGATAAATTAAAACTTTGAAACTCTTTGTTTAGGAAATTTTGAAAAAATTTTATATGACTTTATTTAAATAAATATTGTAAGCCATGGGCGTACCCAGCATCAAATCTAGGGGGGGCATGGTCAGATCATGGTCGTCCAGGGGGGGGGGCAGATCATGGTCGTCCAGATTGTGACATAGCTAATTTTTTATATAGAAGGGTAAAGCTTTCGAATTAAAGGCCTAAAAACCCTCGAGTCGTAACAAAAAGAATTATTCCCCGTCGCCATCTCCCAATTTTGTTTCGTTTCATCACTTTATAAACATTTAATTTTTTTTTTTGTTGCTTCTGGAGGGGGGGGGCAGCTGCTCCCCCTGCCCCTCGCTGGGTACGCCCATGTTGTAAGCTATGTATAACTATTTCAAAAGTTGGGTGTCAAAAACTGTGTAAAAAAGTGTTGGCATGAAGGCCACAATAGCCTTTTACATACTAAAAAAAACTTTGCTTTTTTTTTTGGGGAGGGGGCTTATTACTAAGTAGCCCCGGGGCCGGTCAAGTCTGTCTGTGGCCCTGTATATAGGCCTACGGTAATAAAATTCTTTAAAATAATAAAACTGCTTTATTATTTACACTTTACTTCAAATTAAAATTAGGCATACAATGAAAATGTAAAGGGGGCGATAGGTGTTAGTCAACCTCCAGAAAGGGGCGATGGGTCAAAAAGGTTGGGAACCACTGGTTTAGGCCATCTTCAGAGACGGAGGTGAGAATAAATAAAATTTTTGAATGAAAATTATTTCTTTTATTGTAACGTGTTTTTAACTGGTTTAGGCCATCTTCAAAACTGGAGGGGATAATAAATGAAATTTTAATTTTCAGTGAAAATTTCATTTAATTTTCATTCAAAAGTTCATTCCACGTTTCGGCCACTGGTTTAGGCCATCTTCAGAGCGAGAATAAATGAAATTTTGAATGAAAATTAAATGTAATTTTGAATTAAAATTAAAATTTCATTTATTCTCACCTCCGGCTCTGAAGATGTCCTAAACCAGTGGCTGAAACGTTACAATAAAAGAAATAATTTTGGCTGTATATGTCTTGGAATTTTTTTTTGACTCCGCCTTAATAATACTTCCATCCACAAAGACATACCTCACAATAAATTTATATAAAAAAAAATTTTTTTTTTTTTATTCCTATTTATAAAACTAGCAATCATTTGGAAAATTGCTCGCTGTGGTTAACATTCGCGCCTCCCCTTAGACTAGTCTGCGCCACCCTAGGGAGGCGCGCCTCACAGTTTGGAAAACTCTGCCTTAAAGTAAGTATCGTGTATTTAAATATTGTGTATTAGATAAATAGGTAAGAGAAAGTAAAAATAAACTCTACATGGCCTAAAATGCCAAAAAGACTTAAAAAAAAATTCTTTAAATTTATTATCCAAATATTGGCTTAATCTACTAATGAATTTCGGTGTTGAAAATTATATCGAGTCAACTGATGCTCCATTTTAAAGTACACACACACACACATACACTTGAAAAGTCAACTTTAAATTTCTTAACGCTATTTTTCTCTCTCTCTCTCGCTCTCTAACCGAGCTTTAATCTATTTAAAACAAGTTTTCTAATTAAAATTATATCAGCCTGCGTTAATTAATAAACGTTAAATTTTGTCAACATCTAACATTCCTCAAGTTATTCATTGAGGATCTATTATGTTATATGTACTATATAATAACAGCTTATAATCTTAGTGTGATACATTTGAGAAAATTACTTTATTATATTTGATAAAAATAATTTAATAGCTAATACAATTACTTTATATTTTCTAATAAAATCTTTCGTCCATAAATGAAAAGTTTTAACATAATGAAATTGTTAATAGCTTTTACTAAACCTTATTTTTTTCTCCAGTTTATCTAATTTTACCCAATAGATTAACAGTTTATGCAGTGGCGTAGCGAGCTTAACTCGCGCCCGGGGCACAATACCTTTTTAGCGCCCCCCCCCCATTCCAAAACCATATAATATTATATGTAAAATATACAAAATTATTATATTACAATGGCACTAAATTTAAAATATATTTTCCAGAAATCAATTATAATAAAATAAAAATTATCCAGCAATTTTTTGTTTGCGGACCATTTGATGCCCCCCCCCTTGCCCACCCTCGCTACGTCACTGAGTTTATATATTTTACTGAGGACTAACACGATAGAAATTTTTCGCGGACCAGATTTGGCAGGAGGTTTCACTGTTTAGACTAACATAGACCTTCATGAATTAGTGACCCCGTCTTGCCCACCCCATGGGGCACTTTGATCAAAAAAATTTTTTATAGGTTATTTGCAAAAAAACTAATAAAGTTGTTTTTATGGTATTGTAAACCTTAGCAGTGTACTAATACATGAGATTTTTTTGTACGGCTTAACTACTGTAATTATGAAGCCTATGAACATGGGCGTAACTAGAGAATTTGGCTGGGGGAGGCCATGGGACCAGCTATCTTCCGGTCGTGATATTTTTAATTTTTTGAGGTAAGGAGTTGGGGTGGCCAGGCCCACCCCGGCACCCCCCTTGTTGGGCCATGCCTATGAACCAAACAAAATAAGCTTCCCCGTCTTGCCCCACGTTCTCCTATATATTAATAACTTCTGATTGTGAATAGAACATAAGCCCTCTGTTTCTTATTCCCAATAACATTTTTTTTATTATATTGATATTATATTATTTAAACAATGATGAAATTTTTTTTATCATAATAATATTGAAAAATTTAAAGATCAATTTAAAATATGAATAAAACAAATTATTTATTTTTGATATCTCGCTGAGTGGACTTTTTTAAACATGTATTTTTTTCTTGGATTTTATTAAAGCGCATAAAAATAGCTTAGCCATAGGGACTTGCCTTCTCTTTAAAATTATGTTTAGCTATAAAATGCAAATGCCTGTCTCTATAGGCATTTAAAAATTTCCCTCTTTTATTTTATTTTTTTGATTTTCTGCATTTTATAATATGCTATAAAGGATTACCTGGGAAATTTAAAGGTAACAAATTGGACTTACTAAGAGAATGATTTCGCGAAAAGAGAAAGAGGCACTGCAAATCAGAGAGGGAATTCCCCTGTTAGACCCCCTACAATGTACAACATAAATTTTAAGGATTAAATGGATCTATATTCTCAAGAGAAATTAGAGTAGGGAATTTATAACTGAATCAAATATAATTTTCATTCTAGACAACTTAAAGAGCGGAAAATTTTTTATTATTGGCAACAAATTTCTTGAAAATTTTTTTGAGAATTTATAAATTCAAATGGGACCGTAAAGACTGTCACGCTTAATAAATTATTTCATTATTATTTTAAAATATCTGAAATTGTCTTTTTGTTAAAAAAAAAGTATTTTTATGTCTCACTCCAATTCAAAAAACGAACAATTATAAATCGAATGTGCATTCGGTTATGGTGAATTTAATTTGATCTCAAAGGGTTTCTAACTTCCGACGTGTGCTTTTCTAATATGCAGGGTGTGAAATCTATCATCGACGCTAAGAGCCCCCTTGGGGTCACTTCAAAAGTGGAAAATATCGTTTAACATACATACGAAATGGGCCGTTAAGCGCCACTCCTCTAGAGACAGACTCGTATCATATAACCCTCTACTCTTATAAATTTGTTTGCAACGGTTTAAAATAATATTAAGATTACTAGAGAGTATATTGAGCTGAGATTTTCATTTAAATAACATTTCCTACAAACAAATAAAAGCCGCCTTTAGCATAATATTTTTTATTCCCTTGGCTGTTGTTACAACAAGAGTCTTCCTTTCCAGACTTAAAAACAGGGTCTACAAAATTTGATATTTATTGGGCCGGTGAATTAAAAGGCCGGTGAAGATAAAGGTAGTCCGTCCGAAAGCGGGAAGTCAAGGTTCGAGTCCAGGGAGCGCAGGGCGCAATATGCCTAATAGGCCAGTAAATATCGACATTTAAATCGCAAAACGTAAAGCATTCCTGCATTTTTGGTATGTTATTTGGACCCCTTGGGGGAGTGCGAAACCACATTTTTTAATCAAAAAAAAAGTTTATATATTAATAAATAAACTATTGAAACAAAGAACCTTGTGTTTTCTTACTTGAATTTAATTCTCTGTTTAATAAATTTTTAATTTAAAAATAAAAATCTGGTGTGACTGGTCACAAATGGGGACAAAAATTTAGTTTCCGACAGTACGATACATTTTAATTCAAGATATAAAATTTATAAACATGGGAAAATATTTATATTTTGTTACGGTGAACACAGACACACAGACAGACCAGGTATCGAAAACCACTTTTTGGATTCAGGGGACCTCAAAATGGATATATATATCCAAATCTCGACATCGAATTTTTGACATGAATCCAATACTTTCTCTATATATTAACATATATAGAGGTAAGAGAAAGTAAAAAGATCTTGAATGAATTTCTTAATAAATTATATCCTGAGAAGTGATTTGCAAAATTAAGTGTTAAAAATGTTAATTTTTAATAAATTTTGGAGTTCAGAATTTCACAGTTGTTATCATTAATAGAAGAATTTGATTTTCGGTTTAACTGTAAAAATTAGAACGTTTCGGTCACTCATTCTGTGACCTTCTTCAGATACAATTCAATTAAGATTTATCTTCAGTCAAGATTTGTCTTAACTGAAGAAGGCCACAGAATGAGTGACCGAAACGTTGTAATTTTTACAGTTAAACAGAAAATCAAATTCTCAATAGGGACAGAATCTAAATGGCATCAGATAAAGATGTTAAATAAATGTTCTTCGTATTACCCTAATTTGTGAAAATTTTAAAAGTTTAAGAAAACTTCATAATTTTTTTTTTAAATAAACTTCAATTACTTAACTAATATTTTACCTAATCCATTCATTCCAATTTTACATTATTATATGTAATTCTTCTCTTTTTCTCTCTTTTAATCTCCCAATATGATCCAGAAAGAAATGATAAATGAATTGGGTAATGAAGAAGTAAATGGGGTTCGCCCTCAAACTAAACCTTAATGTCAAATTTTAAATAAATTGCTTTCTAGAAGATGGATGTTGGAGCCGCCGAGGGGAGGTGGGGGAGGAAGTCTTAGCGATTATTAGGATTATGATTAAAAATTATATTTTGACATTAATAAGTCCCACACCGAATCAATAAAGAGGATTAATACGGATTAGATTGGATCTTTCTCAAACAAAGTTTTTTTTTTTTATCTTGTTTTTCAACTTTTTTTTAAATTAAATTTTATATTATGACACAAAAAAAATTCGTATAGGTCTATGTTTAAATATTATAAAGTATTATTTATAAAAAATTCATTTGGATGAATTTTTTATTTCTCTTTTTGTTTTAAATTGAAATATAAATACCCCTTTAAAAGCAATAGAATGAAATTACTTTTTTTTATATATTTATATAATTATGTTGGTATGTTTATTTTTTTTTTAACTTTTAACGCTTTACAAATACATTTATATTAAAAAGAAATGAAAAATGACGCCTTCAAATCTCTCTCTACAAAATATTTTTTTTTTTTAAATAAATAAATAATCACATCCAGGTTTTTATTACTTATATGAATAGAAAAATATTTTGTTGAATCCGACCTGGCCGCGAATGAAAATAAATTGGAAATCACATAGCCAGGGGGGGGGGAGGCTCGGTGGGGCTTCATTATAAAATTTGTTGTGTATATATATATATTGTGTATAATTTGAAATCTGTTCATTAGTGAGACGTTGCTTCATTGTTGTTCACTCGTTAAATGTCATGAAACATTGTCATTGAGCAAAATTATAATACCTCCCTCTAACTATTCTTAGCCCTCAATCTCTCCAGGAAAAAATTGGAAACGACTAAAAATTAACTAGGCCTATTTCTATTCTATGGATGAAATAAGATTTTTTTTATCTAACTAAATAATTTTGGATGCGATTTAAAATAGAATACGAATAAATACCATATGTTTTTGGTCTTTCATTTGCGTTTTGAGATTGAATTTCGTGTATTATTGAATGTTTTGTCGAAAAATATTTAGTAAGTTAAGTCCAACCTGCATTAAATCTTGATTTTCAATATACTGGTAAATAGGACAAACAATATATTTTGCTTAATTTTATACTTTCGATTATTTATTTTATTCCGCATAGACTTTTTGACCCATTTCACAAGTTTGGAACTACTTTAAAATATCAAGAGATAGTACGAAAAGTTGTTAGTATTAGAGGATAGTTGAAAATAAACGCTGGTCTTACTTTATTTTAATTCTCCAAAAAATGATCTCCAAAGTCGTATCAATCAAGATATGGAAGAAGAGATGGCAAGAAGAGGAAGAGCAAGAAACAGAAGTCCCTCGAAATTCTCCTTAAAATCTGATGACCAATGAACGAAAGTGTGGCGTGACGGCGATCTGTAAAGGATTTTAATAATAATATTTTAAAAAGTGCTATTCTTTTCAAGACTTAGATTAATAGTAAATTAAAAATTTTTTAATTACATTCAATCAAAAACTAGTGTTTTGGAAGTTAACCATCCCTTAATGAATTAGTAGTTCGACCAGATTAATGTTATTTCTTCTTAATTCCCTAGTTTTTTTTTTTTAATTTTATTAGTATAAAAAGTCTTTTTATATAAAAAAAAACAATTCCTTTGACTTGTATAGAAGGTTACTTGTATTATTTGCAGATGGTAGTGCAGGAATAAAAAATTCGAAGAATTTTATCGAGGATATTTATTTAGCATGACGACTGACATTGCAATTATTCAGTTTCGGTCTGAATAATTGCAATGTCAGTCGTCATGCTAAATAAATATCCTCGATAAAATTCTTCGAATTTTTATTCCTGCACTACCATCTGCAAATTAATACGAGTAATCCTTCTGATCTCTCCAATCAAAGTCTTTATATAATTCCTTTGACTTGTATAAATTTATTATTCATTTGATACATGTATCGAAAAGGCGAGGGTCCGCCGCAGGCGGGCGCCGCGGCTAGTTTATTAAGAATCTAATATTTTTGTTTTTATTTAATATTTGATCAAGAATATGGGATTGTCCTCCCAAGATCAAAGAGAGAGTGAGAGAGAGATATGGGTGTTGTCTGTGACAAAATATAGATCTAATAAAACATTTATTTTATGCCTAGATAATTATAGAAATTTCCTTCTTTTAAAAGGAAAGGGCATTCTAAGAATGAGTGATTTGAAAATACCAAGGGAATTCAAACAGGTTCAGACTCGAAGGTGATAAGAGAGACAAATAAACAAAAATTAAATTAATTTATAATTAAAAATTTTATAAAGATCAATATAATAAAATATTTTTATACTATAATGTCGTTGAAAAAATATCTAATTAATGGTAGGCCTACTATCAATATATGTAATTTAGTATATTTTTTTTAAGATCTATGTTAATTGAGATAAATAGAATACCCAGATATAATAAAAAATTTTAAATAGGTATAAAAAGATAGAAAGATAGTTAAGCCTAAAGAAAATAAACGTTTCGGATAATTCACACCCTTTCACAAAAAAATTGTTAAAATTAGGTTAATGTGTTTTATATAGAATATTTTAGCATCATTTTACGTTGTGGAAGGGCTCTGTTAATTTATGTATAAAAACAATTTGCGTGAATTTTTTATAATTTTTGTGGAAGGTTGTGATTTATAACCAAAACTTCTACCTCTACTCTTGGCATTCCTTTATCTTCACTACTGCATAACTCATCTTTATGAATCTTAAAATATTATAATTATAATAATATATATTTTGGCATCCCTGAGAAAGGCAGTTTTATTTAATCATTACACTCCATAAACTAACATTAAGCCGAATATGAAATAATTATTAGTCATTTTGATTGTTAATATAATAGTAATATTCGTTGCAATATCAATAATATTCAAAGAGAAATGAAAAAAAATGCCATAGAATGATTTTTGCTATTTATTTCGCTATTTATGTAGCGATCGGTATGAAAATCACACAAAATCAAGAAACCATCTTATATTTTATGAATAAATAAAAAAATTTAAAAAAAAATTGGTATTTACCACTTTTTTTTAGGTCGGAACGCAGAGCGATACGGAGAGTGACGCTGGTAGCCAGGCAGGCATCCACTTGACTGGAGGGGAGTGAGGGGAAATAGACGCTTGGCGGGCTCAGGCGCGGAAGGAGGGAGGAGGGGAGGGGGCGCCCGGAGTGGGAGGTAGGCAGTGGTGGGGAGGAGAGGGGTGATTGGGATGAATCGATGTTCTTATTACCAATTGAATAGCAATTATGTATCTAGTCAAACTAAATAATAGTTTTAAATAAATAACTTAAATCTTTTAATTTAGTAATCCGGTATATAACTGAGTCGTCTTTGTTCTGTGGGCTCCGCCTCTGAACGTCCTTTTGTGTCAACATATATCTAATTCCACCGATATATATATTTCTAAATATATATATATTTTTTTTTTTAAACATTCACACTTTTTTCTCATTCACACTCATACACACATTCACGTAGTCTTCCCGGCAACTTAGGCCATTTGAGACGATAACCGTTATAATTAATATAGGGGAGAGGGGGGGGGACATTGGGACATTCGAATTTTAGCTCTACTAAATATAAAGTTTGAGTTGTACTCTTTGACCGTTAGGGTGCATTAAGTACCCTTTTTATTAAGAAAAAATTTTCTATAATAAAATGGGCACATTTAGTAGAGCTAATATTCGAATGTCCCAATGTGCCTCATGTCCCAATGTCCCCCCTTCTCCCCTACCTATTGTGGGTATTATAAAAAATCAGAAATAAAATATATTATTATTATTATTATTAATAATAAATTAATTAACCTTTAATAAGATTTTTATTCATCATAAATTAATGCCCGGTTTCTGAATCGAACCAATTCCCTTAGCAATACGAAAACCTTTCAAAAAGTGACGATGAAGGTAGACAGGGGGTTTTATGGGGGGGGGGGGGCTGAAGGTAGATATGCATTCGATATACAGTAGTTATAGGTTCTTGTAGAATCAATAAAGATATAGATTTATTTGCTACTGATTCGATAGCCTTATTTTATATCTACTGGACATAAACATATAAGCGTTTTGAAATTTTTCTCCAAGAGCGTATCCCCCTCCCCCTAGTTTCGACCCCTTCAAGAACTTGATATGTTTATATTTTTCATAAGTAATAGTCCTGGCATCTTGGTGACAAACATCTGCAAAGACACCTACCTCAAATTGGAATTATACCACTTTCATAATCAATGATTACGCAATTTCTTTTACCGATCAATTTTCAATTGTACAAAACATGGGAATTTTTTAAGAAATTTACCACTAACTATTTATACATAAAAAATTTACATTAAATTAAGCATGTGATATCTCAATTTTTTACAAAAATGGACTTACACCATTTTCGAAATAAACGGTACAAATATAAGGTTATTTTCTAGAGGTCCTAAGTGTAGGTAAACAATGAGGTAACATTTAATCACATTATTATATCAACAAATGAAAACGTTTTTTTTTTTTTTTACTTCTGGTTATAAAGCATCTTTTCTTTTTCTAATATCCCCCTTTTAAATGAAGAATTCTTTTGTTTTTCAACTTCGGAAAAATAATAAATTATCATTTTGTTAAAAAAAAAAAAGTAAAAAGAAAAAAAAAATCATTTGGAATATAACTTTCACTGCAGGGCTTGTAAATAGAGTGAGTCTGATTCAAGCTTTATGTGTTTTCGTCATAAAAGATGAAAAAAATGTCCCAAGATGTCTTCGTTTGGATGACAAACATCTCTATCCGGACCAACCTTCGTATCCATGTTTACAAATGGGTCATTTGATCGCTGGATTATTTATGGTGTGTCTCACGCGCCATCTTATTTCTTTCTGCGTCTTTTGTGCCAACATTGAGTATGTAATTTACAATATGTGAGGTGAGAAATAGCTAAGGTAGCAAAAAATTTTTTCCGCAGTTAAGTCTATAAATCAAATTCTTTTTATTTGTAAGGGGGGTGATAAAAAAAAAATAACCTCGATTCGAGCCAAATCTTATAATGGTCATAGTAAAAATTAGTTTTCAAATTTTTATTAAATTAATTAGTAAATAGTCATTTTTAATTATTCTAAGAGCTCATTTCTCGGAGAACTTAGGATAATTGATCCACTTCCAGTCTGAAATTTAATAAATTATATTGGCTATATATTATGAACGAATATCGTTTACAGTGCCGGATTATCCATTAGGCGGAGTAGGCGCTCGCCTATGGGCCCCACGCTTTTTAGGGGTCCCGCAACAGTTTTTTTTTAAACTCTTTTTCGGCATCTGAGGTCATTTAGACTCCGCCCTATTTATTTATTTAAATTGATTGGTAGCCAATTCAATTGAAATTAATTTTTTCCGCGGATGCGAACCTGGGACTCCTAAAGGTAGCAAGAATCGCAGGGGAGTATATATATTACGAGTATAATTATTTTTCAGGGGGGAGGCCCGAACTCATTTTTGAAGATTTACCCACCTCACTTTATAAACACATTTTAAAATTATATACAGGTCTATTCTCTAAAAACAGAAGTTAAAATTTAAAATAAACAAATGGGTGTTAAAAAGTAATGTAAAAACAATCAGCGTTAAAAAAAATGCTATTCTCTAAATAAAGTTTTAACAGCGACGTTAACATGTCAAGGAAGTGATTTTGAATAGCATTTTTTAACGCTGATTGTTTTTACATTACTTTTTAACACCTATTTGTATATTTTAAATTTTAACGTCTGTTTTTAGAGAATAGACATGATAATGTTTTATTCAATAAGAAATGTTTCATGAAAATTTTTAAAATAAATTTAAATTTCGAACTTTTTTTCACGAGCTTTTGGGGATATTTTGAACATTTCGGGGGAGGGACACCCCCTCCTTTTTCAGATATCAGAGATCATGAAAAAGTTTAGTTTTTTTATTATAAATTTAAAATCTATAAAAAAATTAAATATTTTAAAATAATTTTTCTTTTATTTGATGAATTATTTAAAACTATATATTAAATAAAAGATTTATTTTAGATATTATATACAATCAGTGGCGTAGCGAAGGGGGAGCAAGGGGGTCATCAGCCCCGGGCGCTACTCACAAAGGGGCGCCAAATTGACCGAAAAACAAAAAATTGCTGGATAATTTTTATTTTTATTATAATTGATTTCTGGAAAATATATTTTAAATTTAGTGCCAGTGTAATATAATAATTTTGAATGTTTTACATATAATATTATCAAAGTTATATGGTTTTCGAATAGGGGGGGGCGCTAAAAGGTATTGTGCCCCGGGCGCGAGTTAAGCTCACTACGCCACTGTATACAATGTATAATTTCAGGGTTATTTTAAATAAAATTATTTTATTTTATATATATATTTTATTTTAAAATCTTGAATAAAATTTTTGTAAAGAAAATTCCATTAGCAATTTCGTTTTAGGGCCCCCTAAAACTCTGAGTCCTGTGCGGGTAGCACCTGTTTCACCTGCCTAGTTACGGCCCTGTATATATCGGTGAGAGAAAATAAACACTAGAAATGGAGGTTCGGTACTGAATATAGTTTTGTTTTTTTATTTAGTAATAGTTTTGACCTAGATATAATAGTGAGAGCCGAGGCGATTTCAAAAATCTTTCCCATCAACTGTGAAAGGAAAATTGTGTTATTTCGTACCCTTACTCTTTTTGGCATTTTTTTTTCCAATATTTTATATGAAGGAAAGACACACACACACCTCTCTGGAATCTAAAAAACTATAGAAATAATAAAAAAAGTGTTATTACTTTTTGTAACGATTCAAATCTTTTTTATTTACTCTTAATAAAAGATTGCCAATTAAAATAAATTATTATTATATGCAAATAATCTTTTAAAATGTTAGACAAAATAAGCCTTCTACTGTACTTTATTTATTTAAATGGTCATTCAAATTAGTGACTATAATTGAGATCCTGTTAAATCCCAACTTCGCATTTAAAAATTTTTTCATTACATAAATTTATTTAATGAATCAATAGGGGAAGGAAAGGGTATGATGTTTTATATTATTTAAAAAATCTGGTGTGGCAGGTCGTACAGCACACAACTTTCTATTACCTTCGGTAATCGAAAGTTGTGTTCTGTGCTTGTCACACCAGATTTTTCGTGTCGACATAACTGTATTTAGTTTCCGAGTACGGATACATTTGAATTCAAGATGTAAAATTTATAAGTATGGGAAAATATTTATATTTTGTTACCATGGCACCATTTTATCTTCCCTATGAAGTACAAGAGTAAAGTGGTCTTCAGAACGATTTCGAGTGCAAAATGAGAATATACATTTGAAAGAGCATCTAAAAAATAATTGATTTTTGAATGTTAATCAAAATTGTTTGAGCGAATTTTGAGAAAAACGAAAAATTTGTGTGACTGGTCTCACAGCACACAACTTTCTTTTACCCTTCGGCAAGAGAAAGTTGTGTTGCCAATCTTGCTCAATATTGACAATATTGCAGCAACATTGATGCAATATTTCTGCAATGTTGCAAAAAGGCGGACATAGGAGTATTGCAACAATATTGCTGCAATGTTGCCAATATTTTGCAAGATTTACAATATTGATTCAATATTCCTTTACTATTAATTGGCAATTTATACAAGATTCGCAATATTTCTGCAACATTGCTGCAATATTTTGTGCTATGTGGGTATAAAATTTCAATCTCCTAGCTCTTTTTGTTCTTGAGATATTTTGTTAACAGACACACAAACAGACAGACCATGTCGCGTAAACCACTTTTTTGGATTCAGGGGACCTCAAAACGTGTATATCCATCAAAATCTCGACATCGAATTTTTGACATGAATCTAATACTTTAATACTTTCTCTCTATATATATTAACATATATACAGCACGTAGGTAAGAGAAAGTAAAAAGTGGGGAAAATTTTTTTCCTGATTTGATAATCCTAATAAAACCTTTTCTTTAAGTAGTGAATAAAAATTACCTCCGATTTTCAACTAGAGAAGAGAGAGAATCTGCTGTCAGTCTCTCGATTCGACTCCTGAGTCCTCGTTCTTTGTCCTAATCCTGTCTTGGGTATCATCCCTCAAAGTCGCAAAAGAAGAATTGCCACTTGCTAGAAAAGAACTGCAGTCAAAGAACTCGATCATCTCCAAGTTGGCTTTGAACCTCCCACCTTCTTCCTCTCTCTCTCTCTCTCTCTCTTAACTCACCCATTCGTTCTCTTAAACTCTCAAAGAAAAGAAAATTCTTCAACCGATTCATGTTATAAAAAAATCTTTATTTCTAAAAGAAGCTTTTTTTTTATTTTGAATAAATAAAATTTTACTTTTTTTAGTGAAAAATTAATGTCATCTTTTTTTTTTTGTACTCATTATTTAATTAATATTTTTTAAAATTAATTTTTGTTAAATAATATTGAATATCAAAGAAAATTTTTAAGGGTTCTCTCGTTTATAGAGGTAGGCCTATCTAATTAAATTAAAATTTTCTTCCTCTTTGAATGACAAGCATTATTAAAATTTTCATTTATTTTTCTTATATTAATAAACAAAAAATAAACAGGAAGATTTGTTAACTGGAAAATTTAGTGAATTTAAAAGTATATAACAAATATTTTATTATTCTGTACGGCCTTGTAAAATTTTCTGGATACGGCCCTGTACCAGAAAATTTTTCCAGGGGGCTTGAGACGTTCCAGACAGTGGCGGATCCAGAGGTGTTTCTCGGGGGGGGAGGTAATCTGGTGTGACTGGTCGCACAGCACACAATTTTTTCATAATTTCGGTAATTTAAAGGCGCATTTTGTACTTGTTTGCCAGAATATAAATACAAATCATATTTTTAAGTATTCATTTTTAAAAATTTACATTATAAATAAATTTCGAAAAAAAGTATTTTTTTTTAAATCTCGGGGAGGGGGGTAATTACCCCCTTTACCCCCCCCTTGTATCAGCCCTTGGTTCCAGATAATTACTATCTCCAAAGAATATTTTTTTATTTTTTATTTATTCTCCCTCTGGCCTTGTTAGCCATAGGGCATCACACATTTTTACAATTTTTTAATTATTTGGTTTTACAATTATTACAAAAATTTTACAAAATTATATAAAAACAGAACAATAATAAAACAAAAACAAAGCAATAAAACATAAAAACAAAACAAGATGAAAACAAAAAGAGAGCAATACAAAAATTCTCGAAAACTATAGAAAATGAAATTACACCACTCTCAAAATAAACGGTCCATATATAGGGAAGTGAGTAATTTTTGAAGTAGATTGAGGGTGGGGTGGCCTGGTGCAAATAGTAGTACACCAATGCCCCGGAAAGGCTGGAGATCTTGGGTTCGAATCCCGGGGACCATGGGGCGCCCAACAAATAAACACACACATTTGTTTAAAAAAAAATTAATATTATAGCTTACTTTTTCTAAATAATAGACTTGGGACGTATTTTTTTTATCACTCTGTATAAATCAATAATTAAATTTATTTAATTGTCCTATCCTAAGCGGATTAATCTAAATTTGATATATAGTCCTAGTACATAATTTCGAAATATCACTAATCTTATTTCCTTGATAGATAATTTCCTCGTATTGTTTCCTTGGGCCAAAATAGATGATGTAACACTGACTATTGAAATCATCCCCGTGTGATTTATTTTATCAATTTGCCCCCAAGACCAACAACATCGACAGTCTCCACCTCCCCAGCATCCAGCATCCCTCGGGAACATAGTACAATCGATCTGTTAGGCAAAGAGGGAAAGAGACAGACAATCCGCTTGTTTGTCACAGATTCTTATCTGTCAGATTTCCGCCTCTGGACATTTTGCTTCCACATGTGTTTTTTCGTATCTTTCTACTTTTATTTATCTTTTTTTTTTATACTTTTATAGCTCAAAAACCAAAAATGAAATATAGGGCAAATATTTATTATTAAAATAAATATATAACAAAAAAGTAAAATTTACTCGTTAAGGGCTTATTAAAAAAAAAAAGGAAATTATAAATCTTTGGAGTCATTTATTTATTTATTAAAGAAAAAAAATAAATTTTTGTTTCTATTAAATAGATTCTTTTCGGCATTTAGACATTAAGCTATACTTAATAGGCCTACTTATATTAATTATGGAATATATTGGGATACAGGGATATTTATTTTTACCATTTGATATTCAAATGAACTAAATAAATTCACGGTCTGAGTTTTAACTCCCTCCCCTTGGCTTTTAGATTATCAGCATTGACATTTGTCAACATCTCTAACCTCTTGGCAGTGGGTGAGAGGAAATTGGATATAATTGAGAACCAAAAATAAAATAGAGGAATGAGAAATTTAATGTAATTTTATTTATTTCCCCTCATTGTTGACATTTCCATCCTATTTAGAGCCATTAGGGCTGTTTTAGCCATGGCCTTGGTTAAGGGGTAAATAATATTCAACCATTAGGGCTGTCATCATTAATATTATTGATTTACTTTTTATACAAATAATATATGTATAATGAAATACATATACAAATAATATATGTATCCTATCTTATCAACATAATATATGTATATTTTTTATATACTATATAAAAAAACTATTAATATAATTAAATATTTATTAATTCATATATCGAAAAAATAAGGGTGTGGGGGAGTCGAACACGGATCTCCGATTGGTACTCAGAGTGTGTGGTCTAGTGGTTAGGGCTGAGTACCAATCGGAGGATCGTGGTTCGCGTATTTTTCGGATATATGATTAATAAATATTTAATTGTATAAATTTCGCGGCTCATATACGCGATATATATAATATCTTAAATATTATATATAATTTCTTATTTATTAACTATTAATATATTTAAAAAAATATAGGGCTACACGTATTAGGTGTATAAAAACCATCTGAAGATGGCCCTAAACAGGACAGAAACGTCAGTAGTGAGAGGTAATAAATAAAATTACAATTAGCTGCTCCCTCTTTTTTCCTCAATCCCGCTACAATCTAATACAATCAGCTATAAAATTTCAAATATGAAAAAAAAAATAAATTAAAAAAAAAAGTTCAGTCGATATACACTTACAACCTGGAAAATATTCCGAACTTAATGAAATTTTTACAGGTTATTTGGGGGTACCTAGGACGTCTATCCCAAGTTTGTGACCTCGAGAATCATTTGCTAACTTGAGTGAGGGAGGGGAGGGGGCAAAAACCTCAAAAATGTTGGACTTTTTTCAGTTTTTTGCTTATATCTCTCATAAACTAAGCATATTTTGGCTACTATGGTCAGAGGCATAGTTGTAGAGCATTAAATTAGCTAATATTTGGTACATAAAATGCATTTGTAGACTCAATATTAACCGAGATACGGCCGGTCAAAGTTGAAATAATAATAAGAGAAAAACTGAAAAAAGTCCAAAATTTTTGAGGTTTTTGCTCCCCTCCCCCACCTCCATCCCTCAAGTTATCACAGTATCCTCGAGATCAAAAACTTAGGATAGACATCCTAGAGGAGCCCCAAATAACCTCAAAATATTTCATTAACTCCTGTATATTTTTCAGCTATCCTCCTAATTTTCATAATATCGACTGAACTATAAATTCACTTGAAATGAAATAAATTGCAAATAGATAATACAATAATAGTAATCTAATCTAATAATAGCCCAGAATGGTAATATTAATTTTAAGAAAGTGAAAATATATACAGTAAATCCACAACCAAAATACTTTTTTCTCATATTTTGTTGTCTTTATTTTTTTTTTCTCTCCACCCTCACATAAATTTTCTCATCGAAATAGTCTTGAACCCTTTTCTAGAAATGGATTCAAGGGAAAATCCAATTTCCCTTTTTAATAATTTTCTTTTTCAATAAAAAAGTATCTATTTAGGAATTTTGGTATTTAATTTAATACACATAAAATAAATATCATATTTTGTTTTTTGGTTTTTCTTCACCCGGGCAATTTTCTAAGAAGAAAGTTTAATTTTAACTGGAATTTGAAAATTCCTCGTCTTCTCTCATAAATCCATAGAAAAATAAATTGATTCGAACTGAGTGTTTAAAATTCTTGTGGTTATTTTTATCTCTTCATCAAACGAGAGAGAGTTTAAGGGTTGAAAGGGGTTGAATTCAATCCTTCAATACCCTCAGGGTGGCTTCTTGTTTTTTATTCTGCTCTTTACCCAAACTAAGCCAATTTGGCTAAAGGGCTTCTCTAACTAATTAATCGCAACTTCACCACATAGTAGAATAATTTTATTTAACCAAACTTTTTTTTATGAAATTATCCTTAAGTCTAAAACTTTAATGATTTATATGTGTGGTCTTTTAAAGAAATTCTTCTTTATTTGATTTTCGTTTCACATCAAAGTTATGATTTTACTTAAGTTTACTTATTCAATTAATTCAGTTTATTAATTATTCGGTTTATTAATTAAATGAAAACAAATAATTCAGTCAGGAAATGGATAAAATAATAAAGGTAAGATTCTGAGAATGACCCTCCTCCAGAGATAAATAATCCGCCCTTGGGAAGATAAAATTATAAAATAAACTTCAGAAAATAATTTTTTAGGTTTTTTATTTTTTTTTAATTATTGTTTTTGAAATAGGATATACCGGCGGGCCTGGTAAGAAGAATAATCAACAACCACCAAATATTTTTAAAAATCGCTGAAATCGGGATAGGTGGCCCCCGAAAGACAAGACCGTTGAATTCCCGCCTGAAGCCAATGATATAATTGAATCGGTTCATTTCAAAAACCACCAAGTCTTATGCTGTAAATGTTTCCTTAAAGTTAGATGCGTATTCTGGGTAAAATCCGCCTAAGTAAATACATCCTGGTACCTCTCTTAGCGAGCAGCTCTCATAACGATTAATTTGCATAACGAGAAAAACAAATTGTAAAATAATAACTAGCTTAACGAGCGACTTTTCGCATAACGAGTGGCGAGGAGAGGGGAAGTCCCAGATTGTGGGCATCAGTCTGTGTCATGGGGGAGAATGTTATTGTTCCGCATAACGAGTGTTTCGCTTTACGAGTATGATTTTGGAATGAATTAATTCATTATGCTCGTTAAGCGAGGTTCCACTGTACTAATAATTCTCTAGATATTTGACAATTGGTCTGGCCTCGAAATAGAAAAAATAAAAAGTTTGTTATTATTTATTCAATCCTTTTTGCTCACTCCTAACTCCTAATAAATAATATTAATAATATATAGACGAAATATATATAGCCATTAACGGATTCTAGAGGGAAGGGAATAAAACTCCCACTTGCGAATTATTAAATTCTCCACTCCCATTATCGACGCCAAGATTCGTTAGTGGTATATTTATTATTAATAGCCTAATATAGTGCTAACCCCCGAAAGGTCGAAGACAAAAGAAGATATATTTATTATTATATTAGTTTTAAGAAGATTAAAACGTAGAACGTATTTTTTGATGATTTTAATAATTAATACTTCCTCTATGTATACTTTTGTATAGGGAAAAAAAAGAACAAAAATGATATGTTCTCTCATTTTAATATTTTCAAAAGGCTTTTAAAACAATTGTTAACCAACTTTTTTTTTATTAAATTATTCTCTAATTTTTAAGTTTTATAAAATTAATTATTATATAACAGTATTCATTAATTAATTAAAATAAAGTTTGTTAAGAGTTTAATTTAACAATAGATGATAAATAATTATATTTCCGGCAAATATTAGCTCTGATGTTTATTAATGAATGAATAAAATGGGAAGCATTCTTCTCTTTTGAATAAAACAAAAAACAAAAAAAAAAACAAAAAAATTAATATATTGGTAGTAGAGAATTTTTTGTTGCTGTTATATCGATTAAAAACACAGCGAGATATTTTATTTTTAGCATATTTGAACATTACTGTTTAAACAGTTAAAGAATTTTTATATTAACACAGAAAGCGGTGGCAAAATAGGCTATTGGCAAATTTACTTTGATAAAGTATTGCAAAAGATGTCAAGATTTTAACGAAAGGTTTCAATAGTCAAAAAAGTGGACCTCAAACACGATTTTTTTTTTGAGATTTTGTTCTCTTCCTCTATCACTAAACGAAAGTCTCGCCTCCCTACTTGTCTCGCTTTTCGCTGGTAACGCCTTCGCTCCTCTGCCCTGCATCACGTCTCAAGAGCAATTGATGCCTACCCTCCAGGCGTTCAAAAAAAAAAAAAGATTCAATTTCTATTAGGAACCGACCGAATATTCGGTTTCGGCCAGTTTAGCCCGTGTTTTCGGTTTCGGCCAAAAGCCAGCCGAAACCTGAGTCTGAAAAGATGGAATGAGACTCGCAACATCGAATTTTTAACAAAAAAATATTAATTTAGTCCGAAAAAAGTCACATACTGTTTCTCGTTTTTTGACTATCTTTAAAAAAAGAAAAGAATTTTTAATTTTTTTTTTTCTCTTATAAAAGAAGAATTTGACCTAACTAAAATTCCCCAAACTCTTTCACTGGATATGTAGTTGACTAGTAGGCGTCTTTCAAAAAGCCCAGGGTGCAAAACAAAATGTTCGCCATGGTAATTTTACTGATTTCTAAAAATTTTCAGTATTTTTTTATCATTTTCTATATATAAATCACAATTAACCATGGTAGAACCGTATGAAATAACCTATATGCATGCAAAAACATTTCGTGTGAATCCTTTAGACTAAGTAAAGGAGCAAGCAACTCCTTTATTTAGTCTGCTGATAGGCTTATATACAACCAGTATATAAATCACACTATTTATTAAGTTAAAATCATTTGGTTCACTGAGATCGTTGAAGGACGTTCAGGGCATGTGAATCTAAAAGAAAGAAAGGTTTTTTGACAGAGGGTCAGAGAAAAAAAAAACAAATATTCCAATTGCAGTGTTTATGTTTTAATTCCTTAAATAAGAATGCCTGAACGCCAATAAATATATATCAATAAAATTATGAGTATCGTTTAAGCCTTAAATGCCCTATGTTGCCGAAGACTGTGTGTATGTGGGTGAATGTGAGAGTGGGAAAAAAATGTTGAGTGTTAAAAAATAAAAATTCTTTGATTTTTTCATTGTTCTTGTCAGGACTGAGCAGTTCAGATTTTTTTAACATCTTATATTTTTTATATTCAAATATTTGGGGTCAATATGCTAGTAGTTTGTATTATCAAATGTTTTAGTAATTTTTTTAATTTTAAATGTTTTTTGAAAAGTGATTAAAAAATTGAAAAATATTTATTTAAAATTATTTAAATTATTAAAATTATCTAAAATTGAAGTTTTTTTTTTTTTTTTTTTTAGATTTTAATTTAATAGGTCTACCGTAAATATTCGAATTGAATGTGTTTATCTTATAAGAAAAAAAGGAAATATTCCAAGGCTAGTAGCAAGCCTTTGCCATTTGTAGTCGTGGGTGTTGAGACATTCGAATGCAAATCGGACCTTAGGCTCTTTTGGTCCCCGTTCCACCTGCACTCAGTTTCAAATTGCCTCCTGTCTCTTCCGTCTCAAACTACGAGCAACTTTATTTCAAGTTACGTTATTATCCCAAAATTCTACGAGATTAGGCTTAATATACATAAAATAAAGAAAGGTTATTTTTTCCACTAGATATTAACTGTTTTTAGTAATAAGTTTCAAAATGCGGCTTTAGTAAATGGAATAGTAAATGATGATAAAAAAAAGAAAAAGTTAAAAAGAAACTGGAACGCTTACGCCTATACGTGGAAATTGGTGCAAGTAATGTCTTTATTTTTCAAGATGGACTATACTTCACAGAGCAAATGCCTCAAATTTATTTGATTTTCAAATTTCCCTCTCTGACTTAAATTTTAAATTTCCCTCTCCCGCTCTACTTCCTGTAACTCTAGCCAATCAGTGTCCTGCTCATCCAGGGAGGTAGGGAGGGACATTGAGCTGAGAAGAGAGTCGACCGCCTACGTCACGGCTACGTCGTCCGCCATCTTGGATTGGGCAAAACATTGAAATATCCATTGAACCCAATATAAAATTATATATAGTTTAATAAAGATTTTCAATATTATACTGCCCCCTAAATAAATAAATGAATAAACGGACTATTTAAAATTATAGTTTCTTTATTTTTTTAGGTTTTTAGTTCACAAAAAAATTAAAATCAGAAAAAAAGTAAATATTTTTAAGGGCGCAAAAATTTCCTAATTAAGTGATATAAGCTATTTGAGATGTTTTTTTACTTATAAAAATTGAATATTAATCTCTCAAAAATAGAAAGTTTAAATAAATTTCAAATAATAATTGATATTATACGGTGTCATTTATCATTGCCAAGGAGTTAAGGTGCGCGTTTCGAGATGCTGAGTTTGAAAGGTTGCGGCCACAATTTTGAAGCTATCGAACTCAAATTTTTTTTTTAATTAAAGCTTTTTAAAATATCTACAACTTTTAGAAGCTCTTTTTATGATTTTCAAGATTCAAGATTTTTTTAGATTAAGCACATTAAATAAAATCTGAATATGGGAAATTGAAATATTCAGCAATAAGTTGTATAATAAACTGTTCAAATTTTATAAAATTTAGACAGTAACTTAATGACCATATCATTGGCCTTGGAAAAAATAAATATATTAAATAGAGTCAGACCAAAACAAGATTTTCAGCCGAAACCGAAACTTGTATTTCATATACAAAAATTGGCCGAAACTTTGGTCGGTTCCTAATATTAAATATATATATTTTCATCTAAATTTGAATTGTATCATACCGATGAAGGGAACAAACGTCCTCGAAGTTTCTGTAATTAAATAAATTAATAAAATTTCTATTCCAGTAGAAGTAGAAGACAGTCGTTTAATTGCTTTTAAAATTTCTATATATTTTTCTTTAATAATTCCTCACACTTATCAGCAAACCTACATACCGCCAGAAATGTTTGGGATAATGGGAAAAAATAGATCGTCAATTAAAAATCTTATAAAAATGTTTTTTAATTTGCTTTTATTTTACACAAGAAAAAATTGTCTTAATTCTTCTTAATGAAAAGAATGGAATTTCAAAATTTTTTTCTGTCTTCCCATGTGAGTATTTATTTAACAAAGTTACCCAAAAATAAGTTTAGCACATATTAGGCCTATTATGTAATTCCCATATAATGTATCACTTCATGTATAATCATCACTTACGAGTGAAAAGTTATCTTCTTTGTAGTCTCTTCTAATTTTTGCCTTTTGCTTTTGTATTGTGGATCGGTACTGTTTTTTTGGAACAAACAAGCCGAGAAATTAACCATGATTCTTCCTTTAAAAAAAAAAATCCTTTATATGAGAAAAAATCAATAGAAATAAATAAATAATGTTAAAAAACTACCTATTTGATAGTAAAAAAAAAAAATAGAAAAATAAAAGTTTTAACCTCAAAAAGAGTTGTCAATAAATTTAAAAATATATTAATTATTTAACTTCGATATAAGATAAATAAGGCCAAAATAATCATAAAAACATACCTTATATATTATATGATAAATAGTTGATATTATTAATTATTTATTCAATAGTTATTCGCTTGTTATTTTGTTACTTTTTACACAGACTCTAATGCAAGGTTCTAATGTTTTGCCCAATCCAAGATGGCCGATAAGCTTCTTCACCCTCCCACTTCGGTCGACACTTACCTCGCCTATGTTCGCAGCTTATAGTCCCTCCCTACCTCCCTGGCACATACACACAGGCCGGATGCTAGCCTCTAGCGCTTTATATATAGTAATGATGTAATGATGTAATAATTCGCTATCTTGTCCGTCTGTCTATCACGATCTATTTGAGTAAATTCCGGTTAGAATTTAAATTAAAAATCTAAACAGGGGACTTTATCGTTCCTAAGTAGTTCTCGAAAATTCTCCTTCATAATATTTAAAAAAAAAATAGTACTTAATGGGCTACTTTGGCTAAAATCGGTCATAAAAGACAGCGAGGTGGGAAATTCTAAAAATTAGGCATCATAAATATCTGGAAAATGTCTCCTACTTAAAAAAAAAAAAGTTGTTCAGGTCGAAAATTCTCCGAAATTCCGAAAAAAAATTCATAACTCGGAAACTATAAAAAATCGCATAACGTACATGGGGTACCAAGGGGTGCTCTATCTCTGGACTTCCGAATGACATTATTTTTAGGAACACCCTGTATAATATATTAAACTTAACTCATTATAGGGGAAGTCAGTATTAACCATGTTCAAACATAAAATAGTCCAAGTTTCTCTCTGGGCAATATTCCTTGAACGTGACCTATTAATAAATGTTACTAAACTTATGAATTAATTGATTCCATCGATGTTAAGTAATACTATAATATTACGGTACCTAAAGATAAGAGAATAAAAAAAAGACAAAAACTTTTTATTTATATATCAAGGACAAACAAAGAAGAAATTCTTTATTTTGAGGAAAAAGTTTTTCTAATTTGGTTTAATCAGTCAGGAGACGTCAAAGTTTGAAGTGGCAACGCACAGCCTAGCCTCTCAAGAGAAGTTCAGCAACTTTTTACTGCATTCAATAAAAATAATATTTAAATTAAATAGATGACAATTGTTGTAATATATAAAGGAGAGAGAGAGAGAGAGAGAGAGAATAAAATTTATTTGCAAGCAAACGATGGAAATTAAAATTATTCACTCCCTATTTTATATACTTAAAAGTTTTATTATTGTAAGTGTAAATGGACTAAGAATATAAATTTGTTAATTAAAATTAATATTCAACTATATATTTAATAATACCATAATACCAAAAACTATTGTATTTCTACTTTACCTATTTTAGAATAGAAATTTATTTATTCTTAATCTTTTAATATTTTGCAATGATTTCGGAAATAAGGAAGGAACTTGCCTATGAATCTGATCCTAGTGATCCTATATGAAGTACAAGAGTAAAGTGTTCCACAAGATTTCAAAGGCGAAATGAGAATATACATTTTAAAGAGCATCTAAAAAATAATTGATTTAAGAATTTTAATCAAAATCGTTGGAGCAAATTTTGAGGAAATCTTAACTTAATAATTGGAAAATGGGAAATCAATAGGCATGTTAAAAACTGAGAACAATATTTATTTAGTAATTGAAGATTTAAATTATTTTAAAAATTATATTTTTAATTTAAATCTCACAATTATTTTTATAATTCGTCATATATATTAAATTTCAACTTTCCTATTTTTGTCGTCACGGCTTGTGACGTCATGGCATGAAGCGTCACGCCCTTTGACGTCACGGCTTGTAACGCGACATGCTGATAGAAGCTAGAGCTAATTATAATTTCAAATATTAAATAAGCTATTTACAAACGAAAATATATGCGGAATGGTAAAATAAAGTATTATTTCCTGTTTAAGCAGGTATCCGGCCGGATTTTGTAGAGAGAAAAAATTTATTTCCTTAATTAAATAAAAAAAAGAGGAATTTTTTTTAAATTCATCTTATAAAAAAATTCCTCCACAAAACATTCTACATTACTTGCTTTAGATCTTTAACAAGACCTAGTAAGTAATTTATTTGTTTTATTTTCTAAACAAAACTGTTTTTTCGCAGAAAAAAATTAATTCAAAGAGAATTTTCCTAGTATGTTTACCTTAAAAATATGTTTGTGAATGGAAATGAATAAAACTGAAAAACAATTTAATATTAAATTTTATCTATCCACAATTCGCTAATAATAACAAATATTTCAATACTAATTTGGGCTCAACTACTTTAAAAGTATCGGCCGGTAAAAAAAAAACTGCTTAATCTTTCTTATAATGAAATTTTTTCATATTTATAAACAAATTGTGATAAGAACATGTTGTATGATAATAAATAAGTTAAATAAGACTTTTAATTGGATTTTTTTTCATTTTAAATACGCAGATAAGGATTATGAAATTAAAACAATAAAAAATTAAAAAAAGTCCAATCATAAAAACTTAATCAGATTTTTTTAATATTTAAACATATACATACTTTCAATAAAAAAAATTTTATTATTTATTGAAAGTAGAAGAACAAAACAAAATTAAAATAATTTTTATTGTTTTCATTTCAAATTCTTTAATAATCTATTTTTTTAACGAGAGAGACGGTCAAAATTGCTATACGCCGAAGAACAGACAATTAATGTAGCCTAAATATTAAAACCTACTCCTCTAGTTACGAAAAATTTTCTGGTTACGATAATACCGCATTTATTATTTTGAAGGAGAATCTTTATAATACCGTAGTATGTATTATATATGATATTACAAGTAACACTGACCATAAAAACAGATAATATAAAATTTTTAATTATAATGGAGAGATGGAGATATCAGCCGATTTTGAATGCTCTAGGTTCAATAAAACTCCCAGAATAAGACGTTTCGACCTAAATTTATTGGAAATTATACACATGTGCATTATACGCAAGTGCACATATGTTTGATTAGGATTTGTCAATAATAAAATTTATTTGATTCATGCCAGATTATATGGCAGATCGGATCTTATCTTGGGCACAGGAGCCAGATAATTTTATATGAATCAAATAAATTTTATTTGGCCATCTACAGTTATTGGAAATTATTTATGTACATATGTTTGAACCAGGATTTGTTTATAATAAAATTTTGTACCGGCGCCCTAGGATAAGGGCAGTCCACCCGCAGCGAAAGCGTGGAGGTCCTGGTTCGACCCCAGAGGGCGCAATTTTTGCCCAATCAAACACGAACTTATCTCGCAAATTTGTTATCTTAAAAGATATATTTACTGGCTTATTTACTTTCAGTCTATTTGAGCTTTGTTTGAAAATTGTTTATAAATTTTACATCTTGAATTCTATCTAATGTAGAGCCTACTGTCGAAACTAAATATATGTCGACATAAAACATCTGGTGTGACAAGTACAGAACACACTTTCAATTACCAAATATAAGAGAAAATTGTGTGCTAAGCATTAAACACAACACATTTTTTTTTTTTTTATTAATTTCATGTTTTTTCCAGAGAACTGTTTTTATCAAGTAACTAAAAATAATATTAAAAAAAAATTTGATTTATATCATTTCATTACAAGAATAACGTGAATTCATAAATTATAATATAATTACTCTCTTTAAATTTTATCAGTTCCTTATCTAGTTTAGAAAGATTTATTCGGCATTTGATGATAGGGTCGTTTAACAAATTGATTTCCATACTGTTAAAAAAAAGTGTTAGCGCTATCAAAAAAAAAAAAAAAAAAAACTATTATCATAAAATCTACGATGATGTTGTCTTTAATAAATTTCAAATTTTTTTAGCACGTTTGGAAGTTTTATATTATTTATTAGAATTAATAATAATAATACTATTTGTATTAATATTCCTTGTGAGGAGGGTTGCTTGTATTCCGCTAGCAACGGATATCTGATCCGATATCTCGGTCTTTGATAGTCCCTGAATTCCTTTCTTTTATCAATCGATAAAGGCCACTGCGCCAATGGAATTCCGAATACCACTTCGTTTGGTTACTTACGAAAAGCTGATTTAAAAGTTGGATATTTATTATTCTATTGATAGTCTTGAAATTTCTTTATCCCACTGATTGATTGATAATATAAGGCATAGAAAAATCAAATTTTATTTAATCAATTATTTTATTTAAATAGTTTCTCAAAGGAATAATCAATAAAAATAAAATAATCAAGACTTGAATTAATTGGCATCGAAGATTTTAATTTCTCTTACCTATTGTATATATGTTAATATAGAGAGAGAAAATATTGTTTTCAAGTCAAAAATTCGATGTTGAGATTTTGATGGATATAGCCTACATACCTGAGTCACCTAAGCCCAAAAAAGTGGTTTTTGCAACATTGTCTGTCAGTGTGTCAGTCAATCTGTCTTCTGTCAGGTATATTCTCTAAAAACAGGCGTTAAAATTTCAAATAAACAAATGGGTGTTAAAAAGTAATGTAAAAACAATCAGCGTTAAAAAATGCTATTCAAAATCACACTTCCTTGCCTCAAATAGCTATTCTATAAACAAAAATTTTAAGCCAAAGCAAATAGTGTTAAAAATTAATGCCATGTCTAGGGGTGGCTTTAATATTTTAACGCCGTGTTTAAAATAAGCATGGCGTCCTTAACCTAAAAAGTAAGGTTATGATTTTGATACCTTTGAAATAAAAGCAATATGTTAACGTCGCTGTTAAAACTTTGTTTAGAGAATAGCATTTTTTAACGCTGATTGTTTCTAAATTACTTTTTAACACCCATTGGTTTATTTTAAATTTTAACGCCTGTTTTTAGAGAATAGACCTGTGTTTGTGTTCAATTTAAACAATGAAGGAATTGAGCTATGAGACTGAAATTTTTTATTTTAGTTAGACACCCCTCAGGAGCGTGAAAATACACTTTTAATCAAAATCGGTCAAAAGGTACTAGTACTTTACTGTTGTAATTTTTCAGTTTTTTTTTCGATTTTCTCAAAATCCGCTACAACGATTTTGATCAAAATTCAAAAATCAATTATTTTTTAGATCCTTTTTAAAATATATATTCTCATTTTGCCCTTGCAATCTTTTGAAGCATACTTTCGTCTTGTACTTCATAGGAAAGATAGGAGAAATGGTTCCCATGGTAACAAAATATATTTTTCTGTTTATAAATTTTATCTCTTGAATTAAATGTTGGAAACTAAATATATGTCGATACAAAAAAATCTGGTGTGACAAACACAGAAGACAACTTTCGATTACCGAAGGTATGAGAAAGTTGTTTGCTGTGCGAATGAATATCACACCAGATTTTTTAGTTTTACTGCTAATCTATTTAGTTTGAGTTTAATTAACTAGAGGCAGTGAAATTTTTTAAATTTCACTTTCGACTTAAAAAATAAATAAATAAAAATAAATTGATTTCTTTTTGCATATCGATTAGAGTAGTATTGAATTTTTCATTAATAAATATAAACAAAGAAGGAGCATTCTTGCTAAATACAATTGTATCAAATTCAAATTAATAATTTTATTTATAAATTGATTGCTATGAAAATTGGATTATCTAGAGAACATTATTCATTAAAATCAATTAAATCAACACTGAAATATGAACAATTTAATTTCATTCTTTCTTTATGTGGCTAGAACGGAACGGAACGGCTATTCACGGAACACAAGAGAGGCATCTTCCCAGCATCCCTATGCTGTTCAGATCACGACTAACAGAACAAATCAATTTCATTCTTCCTTTGTCCCCATGACCTCCCGTGATTGGAACAAGCTCCCTGCGTCTATCTTCCCCAAAACCTACAATCTTCAGACTTTCAAGTCTAACCTCAACAGGCATCTTCTCAGTTCCCGCAGTTGAGTTTCCCCTTTATGCTTCTCCTTTTGTTTTTATTTTCTTCCTGGCTGCATGTGACTATTGGTCATTATAGGTCTTCGGACCTTATGCACCCATTCCAAAAAAAAAAAAAAAAAAAAAAAAAAAATTTGCTCTCAAAATTGTTTGAAGACCATTTTACTCTTGTACCTCATAGGAAAGCCATGGTAACAAAATTTAAATATTTTCCCATGTTTATAATTTATATTTATAATTTTACATCTTGAATTCTAATATATCGGCAGAAACTAAATACACGTGTTATGTTGACACAAAAAATCTGGTGTGACAAGCACAGAACACAACTTTCGATTACCGAAGGTAATAGAAAGTTCTGTGCTGTACGACCTGCCACACCAGATTTTTTAAATAATAATAAATAAAAACATCATACCCCTTTTTCCTTCCCCTATTGATTCATTAAATAAATTTATGTAATGAAAAAATTTTTAAATGCGAAGTTGGGATTTAACAGGATCTCAATTATAGTCACTAATTTGAATGACCATTTAAATAAATAAAGTAGAAGGCTTATTTTGTCTAACATTTTAAAAGATTATTTGCATATAATAATAATTTATTTTAATTGGCAATCTTTTATTAAGAGTAAATAAAAAAGATTTGAATCGTTACAAAAAGTAATAACACTTTTTTTATTATTTCTATAGTTTTTTAAATTCCAGAGAGGTGTGTGTGTCTTTCCTTCATATAAAATATTGGAAAAAAAAATGCCAAAAAGAGTAAGGGTACGAAATAACACAATTTTCCTTTCACAGTTGATGGGAAAGATTTTTGAAATCGCCTCGGCTCTCACTATTATATCTAGGTCAAAACTATTACTAAATAAAAAAAACAAAACTATATTCAGTACCGAACCTCCATTTCTAGTGTTTATTTTCTCTCACCGATATATACAGGGCCGTAACTAGGCAGGTGAAACAGGTGCACCCGCACAGGACCCAGAGATTTAGGGGGGCCCTAAAACGAAATTGCTAATGGAATTTTCTTTACAAATATGTTTTACAAAAATTTTATTCGAGATTTTAAAATAAAATATATATATAAAATAAAATAATTTTATTTAAAACGTCCTTAACCTAATAAGTAAGATTATAATCTTTATATTTTTGAAATAAAAGCAACATGTTAACGTCGCTGTTAAAACTTAATTTAGAGAATAGCATTTTTTTTAACGCTGATTGTTTTTACATTACTTTTTAACACCCATTTGTTTATTTTAAATTTTAACTTCTGTTTTTAGAGAATAGACCTGTATATAATTTTAAAATGTGTTTATAAAGTGAGGTGGGTAAATCTTCAAAAATGAGTTCGGGCCTCCCCCCTGAAAAATAATTATACTCGTAATATATATACTCCCCTGCGATTCTTGCCACTTTTAGGAGTCCCAGGTTCGCATCCGCGGAAAAAATTAATTTCAATTGAATTGGCTAGCAATCAATTTAAATAAATAAATAGGGCGGAGTCTAAATGACCTCAGATGCCGAAAAAGAGTTAAAAAAAATTATATTATATAATTATAGGTCTTCGGACCTTATGCACCCATTCCAAAAAAAAAAAAAAAAAAAAAGAATAAAACTAACCGAATCAAATTATATAACAAAAAGTACTTGACTAATATTGAGAAATTTCTAAATTTCAAAAGTGAAATAGGGACGATATAATAAGGACAGAGTTGGAGGTTTTTCAATCAATTTTTTTTTTTTTTAAATTTAAGGTCTTTTTCAGGATTAAAGGCCATTTAGACCTCGTTTAATTCAAATGATTGATAGCCAATTTAATTGAAATAAACTTTGATCTCATGAGACGCAATACCAACTTGACTATTTGTCAATAGATGATAAATAAGACGACTTAAAAATCTTAAAATAAATATTGTTTTCATTTTAAAATATAAAACAAAATTTGAAATTCATATTTTTATCTCTATTCTAAAGGAAGTTTTAGGTAAAGATGTACCTAAGATAAAATGCACATCTTTTTGGTTTTTTTCCAAACCGCCGATATTAAAATACGACTGCCCATCCCCAGTATCAGATCCTAGTATTTTATATATACATGTACGTATATATATATAGAGATAGAGAGAGGCTTCGGGTCATTGCATATGTATCACTTGGGCCATTTGAATTCTTTCGATGCACCTCTAGAGAACAGTCTAAAGCCATTTTGGAACATTTAAGCCAATACTTTCAGTCCAATGGAAGGTTAGTGCCAATGTTATCGAATGGATATGTAATAAATTCCAAGAAAAAAAAAATGAAATAAAATATAAATGGCTCCTTCATTCACGCCACAAACTTTCATCATTTATTTTTATTTAATAGAGAGTGTTTGGTGTTATAAATGGTTCTTTCTTATTTAGTTTGATTGATGTGCTCATTGGAATCCCAGAAACTCCAGAAAGGTGCTCTTAATACAAATTCAAAAATTCATTTATATTTAAAAAGCGGAAACTTTTTTTATCAGATATCTCTTATATCGAAGGTTTTTAAGTTTTTAAATAATCTGTCAATTAACACATTTTTATGACGTTTTTACGTATTAACTTGTTTTCCTGATAAATCTAGCTATCAAAATTACCACTTCTAGTTAACCCTGAAATTTTTTACACCTATGTAAGTTTCATGACAATGCAATACTTGGTATGTGTCGTTTTTGTAACTCAATTTCAAAATGGCGGTCGATCAAATAAAGGGGAAATTTTATAATCAAATTTTTATGTGCTTGTCGAAGTTTCGGGTGCTAATCGCCCTCTTCCTCAGTGGGTGTCAATTATAATAAGCCCTGAGAAAGGGGGCGATTAGCACCCAAAACGTCAACGAGCACATTGAAATAAAATAGCGTTTTATTTCTCGTCCTGCCTGCTTAAATAGCATCAATAATATAGACAAGCCCTTATAATCAAAATTTCTCCTATTTATAATTAATTTAGAGTTTTGAGCATTGGCAATAATATTAAAGAGAGTTTACACTACAAAATGTGCTATTCAAAATAATTAACATTTTAATAAATTCAAAATGGCGGCCTCCTAATCAGATTTACATTATTTGGCCCAACAAATCTACTATTATAAAAGCGTTATTTTTAAAATTTATTTTAATATTTGTTTATTTTAAAGCAATCCTTAAACAAATAAAATTCAAAGAATTGTTAGAAACGACAAGAGGAGATTTTTTTCCTAAATAATCAACAATTCACACAACTTTTGAGTTCTGAATTGTTTGGTGGCGATTAGCCGAGGGGATAAAGCAGTTAAGCTTATCCTCAGTTGAAAACAACTCAAGTTCAAATCCACCAAATGGCAAAAAAGTATCCAATTCTATTTGAGTTGCCTCCTCCTGAGAAAGGAAAATAGAACCCACCTCAGTATTATTCCCGTGCAAGTTACTTCTCCGAATAACCCCAACGTGTGCATACATCCTCTCATACTTCTTCTCTTAATACCAGGCCCTAATTAATGGCGATATACAGGCTAGAATTTTTTGATTTTACGATAAGTAAACAGGAGAAGAAAAAACTGCAGCTAGTTGTATTTCATTTTTTTTTTAAGTGGAACTTTTATTAAATTGCCTCAAATTTTTTTGCCCATCTCTCAGCATGTCGCGTTACAAGCCGTGGCGTCACCGTCGACTCACGACAGATTTCTTTACTACGCTACGAGAGTGCGCTACTGTAAAATGTAAAACGACGGTTCCATTAGTTTAAAAACACGATTTTAATACACAGTTTTCTGGAAATTTTCAGTTAAATGTCTACGATCCGAAAAAAAAGTTTCACTTGCATCGTGGTTTCATAAAAACACAATGAATTTTTACTTATCCTGATTAATACTACCAGATATAACCTCTACTTATTTTTAATTTTATTTTCCGTTGAGTTGAGAAATCCTATCCTATCTGTAGATGAATGAATTCTTAAGCAAAAAACTTTCTAATAATATAGAATTAAATTTGAAACATATGGACCGTTTATTTTGAAAGTGGTCTATTAAAAAAAAAAAAAAGATATCACATAATTTATGATTAAATTAATGTAAATTTTCTATGTATAACTAGCTAGTGGTAAATTTCTTAAAAAAAAATCCCATGTTTTGTACAATTGAAAATTGGTCGGTAAATAGATTTTTTAATAAACAGATATGTTAACCTTCCATTTCCTCGAAACAATAGAAAATGGACTTACACCACTTTCAAAATAAACGGTCCATATAATTTTCTATTAATCTTTATATAACATAGATTAAAATTGACTGTACTTTTTTACTTTTTTTTTTTTTTTAATTCTATAAAATCGTTTTTTTATTGTACGTATTAATTTTACATTTCTTATCGAAAAACACAAAAGCCATATCATCGGATAAATTTCATTAAGAGCATATTATTCGAATGAACAGCGATTTACTGTCCAATTACAAAAATATTGATATTGGATGGAAAAAAAATTAATCTCTCTGATCATATCAATCAAAATCCGATAATAATAATGATTCTTGATTTAAACCCAATAAATTCTGCTTTGTCAAAAAAAAAATCAAATATTAAAACCAATATGAATAAGATTAATAAATAAGTTATTTCAATCATCGTTGGCTTTATTTTTGTTTGATAACAGATGTTTCGTATTTTAAAAATTCAACAACCCAATTGTATTTTAATAACTCATTTTATATAAATCAGGCAAAACAAAATGATTATACTAACATGAAATCATGATATTCTAATAGTATATAATTAATTAAATTACTAATAACCTACTCAATTTGCTAGTTGAAATTCGATCAAGCAAATGCCTTTGATAGCATATTATCACCTTCCATTAAATCTAATTACAGGGATAATAATTATAAATTTTTTACTTACTTTGAACTTTAGAAAATATATAATAGCTTACTAAAAGCAAAGTTGAATTAATTTTATGTAAATTTTATTTGAGTTTTAAATCAGCGTTTTCCAAACCGTGAGGCGCGCCTCCCTAGGGAGGCGCGGACTAGTCTAAGGGGAGGCGCGAATATTGGCCACCAAGATCAATTTTCCAAATGATTGCTAGTTTTATAAATAAAATAATAAAATAATTTAGAAAATTCTGGGACGGAGTTTTTAATTTAGTATTAAAATTTTTTGTTTTTGAATTATTTTATTAAATGTGTGTGTGTGGGGGGGGGGGGGCGTCATACGATTAAATATTTTTAAGGGAGGGTTGTAACATAGAGTTTGAAAACCACCTGGCCCTAAGTAAGACTCATACTAGAAAATTATACTATGTGTAAAACCCAAAGGCGGATCCAGGGAAGTTTCTCAGGGTTTTAATTTTTTTCTGACTAGTCGCGAAGCTCGCTGAAGGCGATAGCATTGTTAATTATTTTATTTATTAGGATTGGATAAGGGGTTGAAAAATTGAAAAAAAAAAAAAAAATGTTTTTAAAATTTTTTTTAGCTAAATCGAAGCCAAATAAATAGAAAACATTCAAAAAATAGCGTTTATTATTATTTTATTATATTAAGGGTTGATTAGGAGGGATGAAGGGTTGATTATTTAAGAAAGGCCTTGGAATATTCCAAATCACTTGTTGACATTCTTTTTCAGCTCTAAATATAGTTAGATAAGAGCAAAAGGTATTTTTTTACTTTTAATAAAAAGGGAATTGTTATTTTCATCTGTTTTATTCCTATACAAAGAGAGAGAGACAAGTCTATCTCTCGTTCAGTCGAGTGCGCGGCCTGCCGGCAGGCGCTGTTCTTTTTTTGTGTTTAAAGTGAATCAAAGTGAATAATTAATATAGTGTAACCCACCCTGACCACTCCGTCAGCCAACACACCCTCTTGAGAGTCTTATTAAAGGTAATTATTATGCATTTTATCGTTGAAAAGAAACATATAATTTGATTGCGAAAAACGATTCTTTTGAATATGAAATTAAATATTTTGTATTTCACTAAGGGTAGAGGGAGAATATAAGCTGTTGAAAGGGGGAGGGGGAGTGTACGTGTCATTGAAAAAAAATTAGTTTTTTATTTTTTATCTTAAGTCACCATTATTTACCATTATATAGGTACTTTCTATATGGCCTATATTTTTGTTAATCAAATTTCCTTAATATACTTTTACACAGGGGTGGATTAAGGGTTGAAAATTAAAATAAAATAAAAATTAAAATAATTATTTATAAATGTATTCAAATTATTTTGAGAGTAATTTCGCGGTGAAGGCTCGCATTTCCTTAAAGGGGGGGGGGGGAGGGGGGTTATGCCCCATCCCCTATAATGCGCAGGGATATTGTTTTTTAATACTTTTACTAAAAATTAAGTGCATTCCGTTTGAGTTAAAATTTATATTCACTATTTATCAAATAGGATATTGGGGTAGAAATATTTTAATGTCATTCTAAAATTTATTATTACTGGGGCGGAATTAATTTTTGAAGATATCGAAACTCTCATAAAGAGATAGTAATAACACTGGGTAACTTAGGAACCCATCGAATCCCGTGCAGAATTTTGTAGGGATTTTTTTTATTAGGTAGAAAAGTAAGAAATGATTAGTCCACTTAGAATTTTACTGGGGTGAGTTACCGCATCTTTTTGTATAAAGAACTAATCTCAATTCGGATTTGAATTTTTACTTCCTCTTACCTATATGTATAAGTTAATATACATATATATAGAGAGAAAGTTTTGGATTCATGTCGAAAATTCGATGTCGAGACTTTAATGGATATACACGTTTTGAGGCCCCCTGAATCCAAAAAAGTGGTTTTCCCGACATGTTCTGTCTGTGTGTCTGTTTGGGTTCAATTTAAAGCATGAATGAATTGAGCTAGGAGGTTGAAATTTTATATTTAAGTTAGTCACCCCCCCCTCCCCCCCCCCCCTAGAGCGTGAAAATAAGATTTGAAAAAAATATTTTCCTTCAGGAATGAAAGTTAGATAAAACGAAGCCAGAATGTTTGCTTTAAAAATATATTTTAACAGCTGACGTTTCGGCTTTGGTCAAAGCCTTCCTCGGAGCTGTTAGTGGTCATCCGAGGATGACTTTGACCAAGGCCGAAAAGTAAGCTGTTAAAATATATTTTTAAAGAAAACATTCTGGTTGCGTTTTCTTCTAACTTTCATTCCTGATACAAATTCCACCAGCCATAAAATACCCTTATACCAGTGTTTTCCAAATTGTGAGGCGCGGACTATTCTAAGGGGAGGCGCGAATATTGGCCACCAGGACCAATTTTCCAAATTATTGGTAGTTTTAATAAAAATAAATAAAAAAAATATTTTTATATAAATTTATATTTTTTAACATTAAAAATTTTTGTTTTTGTATTATTTTATAAAATGGGAGGGGGGGGGGCGTCATAAGATTAAATATTTTTAAGGGAGGCGTGTTAACAAAAGTTGGAACCAAATTAAAAAAAGGGCACTTAAATTGATTTGATAAATATTATAAATATTTTATATTATTAATATATATTTTTTTTTTTTAAGATATTTTTTCAATTTAATTAAATTTAATAATGACTCTTCTGATGCTAAAATATAGGATAAGAGAAAGTAAAAAAGTAAAGTCAGGGACCTCTTCAGATTTTAAACTTTTTTTTTTTTGGGAGGCCCGGGCTGGGTGAGGATTTATAAATATTCATCCTTGAATCAGTCAGGCTCACGGCCTTTAGAGAATTTGGCATATTTCTTGTTGCAATGCAAGTGTTAAGATGTTAAGAAAGGATCTTGAGTTCACCGACTGGGCACAGCACAAAAGGGTCTATTTATGACTGTTTGAAGGGTCAGTCGTATGCGTCCTCTCTCTTCGTTTTACAACTGGTGCGTAGCCACGCCCCTAGCCTATAGTCAGTCAGAAAGCTGTTTCACAGAGCAACTATCTATCTTCCTCTCTAATAAGGAACCAGGCGGAACGAGAAATAGGGCTTAGTTCACTAGCTAGAGACGAACGCAGAAGGAGTTAGAGATAGGAAACGATGTAACTTCACGGGGCGCCGTTGATGGCTACGGCCAGAGGCCGGTTGGGTTTGAGTGTGTGTCTTCGTGCACGAAAGCACCTCGGGTAAATAAACGGGGATCCCGATAGGAATTTCAAAATAAATAAATAAATTATTAAATATATTAAAAGTACAAAAAGTTAAAAACAAAATGTAATATTTTTACTTACTAATTATAGAAGTTTGTCAGATAGATGATTACCTGAAACAAAAAGAAAAAATATTTTAAAACATTAAAATATGAACAATCTAAAAAGAACATATCAGAGTGTATAAATTTTAAGTGAATATTTTAAATGAATCTAAATTTTTTTTTTTAAACACTTTTTTTTATTTAACAAGACTGTGAATGTTGTTTATTGGTAGATACCAAATGGCTTAAATAAAATCATCGGACTGCCTGGGATCCGAAGCCGCGACCCTTGGTATACAAGGCATCAGCTCAGTCTACGTTGATCTCACTCTTTATTGACGTTTTGAAAAAATTATGTTTTTGTATTTTGGAACTAACCTCTGAATTTCTTTCACGAATGGACGATGTTATGCACCAAGGAACCAAGCGCCATTAACCTAAATCTGACATTTAATTTGAGATTCTGAGTTTTAATTTGCACAATTGTAAACAAAACCAATGGCAATTATTTTTTTTTTTGTTTTATACAAAAAAAAAAAGTGCACATAGTAATAATGTTGTGCTTTAAATAAAGAGGTAGATCTTTTTCCCTACAAGATGGCGGTCTTATCTCAATTTCAATCATAATGGCGCTTGGTTCCTTTAAGGTCCAAATGACTTCTCTAAAACAATTCGATGTTTGAATATCTTAATTAAGATTAATTTGCAATGTTTTAGGAGACTCCTCAATTACGACATAATAAGCCCATATATAATAAATGAATCTCCATCCAACCTGTTAGCCTTCTAAACAACAGAAAGACATTTTTATTTGAAACAAATAATAGATCTATTTAGAGGCAGAATTTAATTAATTAATTTAATTTATGTCCCTGAAATAAATCAGTATATTGAACATGAGGCGGGAGGGTTTTACAATTAATAAATATAGCAGGTTGATATGGGGTGATTTTATGGCTGTGAATGTGATTTCGGGTTGGGTGGGTGCCCTGGAATTTGACAGAGAGGTCAACAGTCGGATTCCATCTGGCCGGGCGGATTTTCTCCAGTTGAATAAGGGCATTTGGTTGAGGGGGGGGGGGTGAACCGGATGTTCCCGAGGGATGGTTCCCTATTCAGGAAACACAGGGGGGTGGACTGTTTATGTCGCCATAGGCCGAATTCTCACGCATAGGCGAGATTAATTGAGCCATAACGTTAAATTAATCACACGCCCTTCGCCGCCTCTTCCGAAATGACAGCCATATGTGTTCCCCATTTGGAATGCACTCGACTTGGATGAATTTTCCAGGGGAAAAAAAATCGTGAATGATTTAATTTCCAAATATAATCAATAAATGCTAATGAAGTCTTCATTTAACGATTAGTGTTTTGGGAAATTCATTTTAAATTGATGTTATACTATGTTTAATTTGTTTTTCTTCTATTATGGATCCTTAATTAAATCAGTCAACTGAATATGATTTTTTTTTTGGATTGATACTAAACAATAATTTGATATAGTTTTTTAAGGGTTTTCAAATTATTCATTTATTTAACTAAAGTTGCGTGGAAAAGAGTCAGCCAAGGAAAATAAAGAATCAATTCAACGTCGACAGAATAAATTGATTTTTTTATTTTCCTTGGCTGACTCCTTTCCACGCAACTTTAGTTAATACTCACAGCCAGTAAAATAATTAATTATTTATTTATTTAAAAAGAATCTTGGCATTAGACCAGAAGCCATTTTTACCATATATGGTTTTCAAATAAATAAAATAATTTAAAAATTATCGATTCCAAATGTCTACTAATAAATTTCCTTCCATTTGACAAAATAAAAACTTTTCAAAATAAAAACTTTGTTGATAGAGACTTTTAAACAAATCCTCGACGATGATGATATTTTTACTTTCTCTTACCTATATATGAATATATAGAGAGAAAGTATTGGCTTCATTGGATTCAAAAATTCGATGTCGAGATTTTGATGGATATACACGTTTTGAGATCCGCTGAATCCAAAAAAGTGGTTTTAGCAATAGGGTCTGTCTGTCTGTTTGTGTATCTGTTGTGTTTAATTTAAAGATGGAGGAATTTAGATAGGAGGTTGAAATTTTATATTTAATTCTGGGTAGGGTTAGGAAAATTTCTCTCTTCAGTCATTAGTGTCAGACCCCACGTTGTGAGTAGCTTTCATGGGAATGATACTGAGGCGGGTTTTCGTTCCCTTCCTAAGGAAGAGGCATCTCAAATAGAGTTGGATAATTTTTTGCCATGAGGTGGATTTGAACTCGAGTTGTCTTCAACTCAAAATTATTAACTTAACTGCTTTATCCCCTCGGCTAATTGGCTCCACAGGAAAATTTAACAACAAAAATAAATCGAATATAGAATTCGTTATTTGGTTTATGAATACAAATTATACACCTTTACTATTCTAATAATGTCATTACTTTTTAACTCCAATTATTAAGAAATAAAATAAAATCTTGCACTTCTCGAAATTCTCCTCTTTTCTATGTGTTCAAATAAGTACTTAAAAGAAATTTTATATTTTTTACTTCTAATAAATGTTTGGTTATTATGGAGTCAATAAAATAAGTCTGGAAAAGTGAAAGTTTTCTGTTTGTTTCATAACTTTAAGATAAGACAATTTATTGGATAACTTAAGAAAAAAACATTTCTATTAAATTTTGAGATTACTATAAAAGTATTGTATATTAAAAAAAATTATATATAAAACAAATAAATACAACTAGAAAAAGGAACAAACATACATTACATATATATATAAACAATATAAAAACTTTAATACGAGGTTTTATTTGAAATTTGTTTCGGTCGTCAAAGATTTGACCCTCTTCAAAAAATTTCACAATATAGGAGAGAGGTTTTTGTTTAAAATTTATTAATCCATTTAATTTTCTAAACCCTTTTTCAAAGTCTTAGTGGACCGGTGCGTAATTTCACTCTAGGCTAACAATATTAGTTTTTTGATTTTCCTTTTTGGATATATCTTTATAAAAGCACCCCACCGTTGGTAAATTTCTTGTTATTTGTTAATGCATAATATGCAAGAACTGAAAATAATAATAAATACTTCGTAAATATCATGGGGCATTGCATCTTTTTCCGCAGGCTTCCTGGAAGATAGGCAGCAAAAATTACTAATCAATACACTCTCAATGCCTGGACTGTGAGTCTAAAATAATAATTCAGAGACCATATTTTATTTAAATTAGAAATTATTAGTTTTTTATCATTTAAATTTTTTTTTTTTTTAATTGTTTTTAAGGTTTCTTCGGCATCTGAGACCTTTGATCTCGATCCTAATTTTATATCACAAAACCTGAGAAAAATTAAAAAAAGCTCGAAAGAGATTCGAATATTATAAAAAAAAAAAGGCCGAACGAAAAACGGCGCCCCAGTTGAGCTTCGCCCCCTCCGCCCTCAAAGGCTAGCTACGCCGCTGCCAAAGAGTACTAGTACTTTACTGAGGTACTTTTTCAGTTTTTTATTGATTTTCTCAAAATTTGCTCTAACGATTTTGATTAAAATTCAAAAATCAATTATTTTTTAGTTGCTCTTTCAAATGTATATTCTCATTTTGCTCTCAAAATTGTTTGAAGCACACTTTACTCTTGTAATTCATAGGGAAAGATAGGAGAAATATTTTTCTGTTTATAAATTTTATTTCTTGAATTCTAATATATTGGCGGAAACTAAATATATTTCGACACAAAAAAATCTGGTGCGACAAGCACAGAACACAACTTTCGATTACCGAAGGTAAGAGAAAGTTGTGTGCTGAGCGACAGTCACACCAGATTTTTTAAACGCTTATTATATCACAATAACTTTTAACCATATATTTTTATCTTCAAGAGAGGAAATTTAATAAAATATCCTCTAACCTACTTGTTCATTTTCGTCGAAAGTTAATTAAAAGATGTCGAAGAACAGCGAGAGGGAAGTGAGGAATTTTTAGGGATGGCTGTTAGGAAGTAATACAGGAGAGACGTGTTCGCTTATTAAAGATGGAGACATCTAATCAATCATTGCCACCCTCTCTCTCTGGGTCAGTGATAATGAAGCGATGACAAGGATGTCATCACCGATGGACACGAAAAGGGGAATGACGTAGACGACGACAAGGCTGGTCGGTCGGTCCCTTGTGAGTAAAGAGGGCCAAGTCAGCACGCTGATTCTTATCGTTCAACCACCATGCGCTGATCATTTGTTATTCCAGAGAAATAATAAAACAGATCTGATCCGATTGAAATCAGAAGCCATGAATAATTGGATTTAGTATGACTTTTTTTTGGCAATTTTATTTTTTGACAATAATACTCCGAGACAGCCGAGTCTCTTTTTATCATTAATAATATTAAATTTTTCTGTGGATATTTTTTTTTCTTTTTTTAATGGAGATTTTTTTTTATTATTATTATTATTAATATAAAATCATAAAGAGGAATTTCGATGAAATTAGTATGTCATATTCATTTTTACTTTCTCTTAGCTCTTTATATTATGTTAATATATAGAGAGAGAAAGTATTGGATTCATGTCAAAAATTCGATGCAGAGATTTTAATGGATATACACGTTTTGAGGTCTCCAAAAAAGTGGTTTTCGCGACATGGTCTGTCCGTTTGTGTCTGTGTGTCTGTTACCCAAATATCTTAAGAACAAAAATCTGGTGTGACTGGCGACAGCACACAACTTTCTCTTACCCTTCGGTAAGAGAAAGTTGCGCACCGTGCTGGTCACACCAGATTTTTTGTGTCGAGATATATTTAGTTTCCCATAGCACCTTAGTTTCAAACTTGCATTTTAAATGTTGACTGCTTCAAATAAACTATGGTTATTTTTCAAAATTTTAATCTCATATATGGACATTTTATACACAATATAGATTCGTAAATAAATACAAAATTTCATAAGAATTGGAAAAAAAAATTTTAAATGCGTAAAAAGTTCCAAAGGGGACCCCCTTTTGAATCGAAATTAACATACAAATCCCTATAGGAAATTAACATTGGCCAAATGCGAAGATAAGGTAGAAAAATTTAAAACGCGTAGAAGAGAGAAGATAGTCTTGTGGAGAGAGAGAGAGAGATATATATGTTTTCTCCGAAACAATTACAGGCAGATATAAAATAAAAATAAATGGAAATGTATATAATAATTGATTTTTAATCTAATAAAAAGAAAAAGATTTAAATTCCGTTACCATGGCAACCATTTCTCCTATCTTTCCTATGAAGCACAAAAGTAAAGTGTGCTTCAAACAATTTTGAGGGCAAAACGAGAATATACATTTGAAAGAGCATCTAATAAATAATTGATTTTTGAATTTTAATCAAAATCGTTAAAGCGAATTTTGAGAAAATCGAAAAAAACTGAAAAAGTACATCAGTAAAGTACTAGTACTTTTTGGCCGATTTTGATTAAAAGCTTATTTTGTCGGTCCCGGGGGTGTTTAACTTAAATATAAAATTTCAGCCTCATAGCTCAATTCCTTCATGCTTAAAATTGAACACACACAGACAGACACACAGACAGACCATGTGGCGAAAACCACTTTTTTGGATTCAGGGGACCTCAAAACGTGAAGATCCATCAAAATCTCGACATCGAATTTTTGACATGAAACCAATACTTTCTCTCTATATATATATTACATATATACATAGGTAAGAGAAAGTAAAAAGAGCTAGGAGATTGAAATTTTATACCTACATAGCAAAAATTTGGCAGCAATGTTGCAGAAATATTGCAAATCTTGTATAAATTGCCAATTAATACTGCAGCAATATTGTTGTAATATTCCTATGTCCGCCTTTTTGCAACTTTGCAGAAATATTGCATCAATGTTGCTGCAATATTGTCAATATTGAACAAGATAGGCAATATTGCTGCAACATTCCAGCAATATTTTGTGCTGTATGGGTATTTAAGTTAGACACTCTACTGCCAAGTGACACGAAGCTTTTGAACAAAATCGGCCAAAGAGTACTAGTACTTATGTACTTTTTCAGTTTTTTTTTTTCGATTTCCTCAAAATTCCCTCTAGCAATTTTGATTAAAATTTAATAATCAATTATTTTTTACATGCTCTTTTAAATATATATTTTCATTTTGCTCTCAAAATTGTTTGAAGCACACTTTACTCTTGTGCTTCATAGGAAAGATAGAATAAATAGTAACAAAATATAAATATTTACCCATGTTTATAAATTTTACATCTTGAATTTTAATATATCAGTTAAAACTAAATATATCGCGACACAAAAAAATCTGGTGCGATCAGTCACACCAGATTTTTTTTATTCAATCAGTTTAAATATTTAAATATAATAATTCATTGAAATGATACGTATAATTTTATGACAAGAAAAATTAATCATCTTAAAATTCCATACAAGTATGTTAATAAAAACCTATCTCACTAATTGGACAAACATTATTATCTTTTGTTTAATCTTAATAAACAATTTCGAGACGTAGCTTTCGTTTTTTGATGTTTATGCCACGAAAGTACCATCTGGACACAAATAATCTTCAAAAGTCCCTGTCGTTAATCTTTCAGGATCTTTCATTTAAAATTTTAATTTTCTAATTTATTTCAGTTGGAAATAAATGTCCTGCGTGGAAACTCCTTGTTCGAGTCCAGGGGGCGCGATATCCACAAATGAACACAAAAATCTTAAGAAAAAAAACAAGAAGTTTTAAGTCGCTACAGACACCATAATTATCTCCGTGACGCAATCAGAATTTGCTGCTGGTGTTAGGGAGGTTATGAATTTTTTTAAAGAAATTTGATTCTTAAATGGTTTTATGGTTAATTATAAATTTAAAACTTTTTTTTTAACGAAAAGAGTTAAATTTATCTCCTAAAGTTCTAAAGTAATTTATAAGAAAATATGTAATGAATTTCGGTTTGACATAAGCGAAAGTAATAGATAAAACTTTTTTTTTTTTTTTTTAATACTTATATCATTTCCATTCGAATGCAAAGTAATAATTTATTAAAACAGATTCTACTATCATTGATAAAACCACTTTTATACAAATAACCAACCATATTTTAGGGTTTTTTTTGGTGAGGCTATAAAATTTTTCCAGATTACTTGAGAGGAATCGCCTATATGAATCATTTAAGGTCATAATGAACTTCTAATAATTAACTATATGGAGAGGTGGGAGAGATGGAGCATGAATTCGATTTCCCGGGGGATCTCCCCTAAAATATACCCTTCACAAGCCGAGAGGGTGGAAGTAAATAATCTATAGGATAGAATTCGAATATTATCAAACCACGAACAAAAAGCCAATCATTAAATGTTTCTCATTTGTAACGATAACAATTCGTTTCATGCGGGATTAGAGGATTTTTTTATTAACAATATTTGAAATATTTTTATTTCCAAAACTCAATAGAGGTCTAAATGTGACCAGCGCATGCCATCACGTCAAAGGATATTTTTAATCAACTTTTAATTCAAATGGTCGGAAATTGAAGAACTAACTCTCTATAGAACAGGCGTTTTTAAATTAGTCTATCGAAAATAACATTTTTCCCTTTTGTCCATGAAATATCAAATTTATATTGCTCTAGCACAGTGTTTCCCAACCGGTGTTCCGAAGAAAGTGTTCAGCAAAAAATAATATGTTTAAAACTCATCATTTCAATAATCAACATTTAATAATTATTTCAAATTGCAAACTATAAGTATAATAGGTCTGTTCGATTAAGCGTCAGGCGCATGCGCATTAAGGAAAAGCGTATTGCTTTTCGTTACTGCGCATGTGAACCCTATCAATACGCATGCGCCGTACGTCCTCGGACGCTTAGTCGAACAGACCTATTATTTTATTTCATTTATTTTTGTAATTAAGTGTTCCGCATTAAAAAAAAAATTGTATATAAATGTTCCGCGCTTTATTAAAGATTGGCAATCACTGCTATAAAAATATTTACTAGAATACGAGATTCCAACCAAACACGAATATATCTTTAGGTCCTGAAGGACTTATTCCAATAGGATCGAAACGTGAACATTCATAGAATACATAAATGCAAAGAATACATTAATTTTTCTCTATACATTTCCTATGGAAGAATTTTAAGAATTAATAACTCAAAAAGTTATAAGAATTTCGGTCCCCGAGTATTTTTCCTGGACTCTCCATAACGTCCTCTCTAGAAGCCTGCAAATTTCGTTTCAAAATTCCAACGGGAAGTTGGTCAAACAGAGCGTGACAGACAAACAGATAAACGGACGGAAACACGGATACTCCGCTATTATATATATATATATATAGATATGCGCAAAGTTACTAACTTCACTCTATGTGTGTTCAGTTAAGTTAATTCTTACTTTTCTTTTGTTTCAGGTAAGAATCACATCTTCAATTCACCATTTTTTTAGTTTCAATTCTTCTTCTTCTTCTTGTCCTCGCCTGATTATTCCCGCGGTGCGGCGTCGGCGGATTAGTTTCAATTGTAAGTTCAAAATATTCACAATACTTTTCGCGTATTTATTTCTTCTTATTTGAATTGTAATTAATGATGCTCCGAGTTAATTTTGATTTAAATTAAGTAGAACAAAAGTAAAAAAAAAATTTTGCCCTCCAAGCAAAAACTCAAAAGACGTCATTCTGGGACACCTATCCCGAATTCCAGGATTGCTTGGCCTTGCTTTACTTAATTAATTGATATTCTGGGAAGCTAAAGACATATACTTAAAACCTAGTGGATAGTGTCTAATTCAAAGGCCTATCTTATTTAAAATTATTTAAAGATTTGTTTAAATTTTCAGCATCTGAGAAATCATTTGGAACACTTTTATCTACTTCCGTTGTTATTTTATAAACTCTTTTGGATACTATAAGCTATCATCTTTTAAATTTAAAGTCAATGTCAACACGTCTATCCATCCCCTCGACCAAGTTTGTCAATATTAAAATGAGAAAAAAAAAACTCGAAACAAACAAAAGACTTCAACAACACAACAATATTTTAAATATATATTTCTATTCTAGTTTTTTATATCTCTTTAATATAGAAGGCTATAGATATATAAAAAAAAGCTCGGTATGCTTTTCACTTTTAACTCAAAGTCTAAACAGAGAGCATTTAAATTTTTCATGAGACTTCTTTTAAAAAGTTTTTAAGCTCATCAAAGAATCTTTTATCGAGAGAAGGTTCAAAACTTAGAAAAATTAATCTCTGGCAACAAGATTAGACTAACAACAACTATTTTTCAGATTCTCTCAAGTTGCTATTTGTTTTTTGTTTTTTTTTTTGTTTTTTGCTGCTCTTGGTTTTATGATAATAATGATTGCTTCAAAAGGTGTAGTGAGTGGCAAAAAACATTAGAATTATAAGAAGATAGGACTTTTAAAATATTAATCTAATAATGCTAATTTAAAAATTTCTTCTATTCTAAAGGAGAAGGTTATTTCGGCAAGGATGTAGGAAGGGGACAAAAATAAAACTTTGTGTTTTTTATTTTTCAGCTAATCGTTAATTTGATAAAAGAATATAATTTATTAATGGTCACATGGATACAAAGGATCAAGCAAAATATTCTTGAATATTCTCTTAGATGATAGATAACTTAAAACTTCATTCTAGTTTTTTTTTTTTTCATTTTTAATAAAATAAATAAGACTTTTCATTATGACATTCATTCTCGTCTAAAGTTCTCGTAATATCTTCTTTATAACAATATCTGACCCACTTCTTGAGGTTTAATTAAGAAGTTGCAATTCCGTCGTCAAACCCCAACTGCCATTGTCGTAAAAAAAAGACCGGTCTTTCGATTGAAGGTGTAATCAGGCATTTCCGTCTCGTATCAGACTCGGGGACCAAACAATGTCTAATGCATTTTAAATGAAAGCATTTACACACCTCCGACCTGTTATGCGATTTCGTTTAAAATGCATTAGACATTGTTCAAGTGCGCATGTTTATTGTTTAAAGCGAATTCCTATCAATATATTATTTATTCCCCTCCCCTCCCCTCCTTCAGTGGGCGTGGGTTTAGAGATAGTGACAAATGTCAATATTGATAATCTTAAAAGCCAAGGGGTGCGAGTTCGGATGACTCTTTATTTAAATTATTATTTGGATATCAAATGGTATAAATAAATAAGCCTGGATGACATAGAAAAATCTGGTGGGACTGGTGCACAGCTCACAAATTTCTCGTTCTTCTCTTACTTACGAAAGTTGTGTCCTGTGCTTGTCACACCAGATTTTTTTGTGTCGAGATAAATCTAGTTTCCGCCGATATATTAAAATTCAAGGATTAAATTTTTTTTTTTTTTTTTTATTCTGCCCCTTCAACCAGCGGCCATTGGGCAGGATTAAATTTTATAAACGAGGAAAAATATTTATACTTTGTTATCATGGCAACCATTTCTCCTATCTTTCCTATGAAGTACAAGAGTAAAGTGTGCTTCAAAAGATTTCAAGGGCAAAATGAGGATATACATTTTAAAGAGCATCTAAAAAATAATTGATTTTTGAATTTTAATCAAAATCGTTGAAGGAATTTCGAGAAAATCGAAAAAAACTGAAAAAGTACATCAGTAAAGTACTAGTACTCTTTGGCCGATTTTGATTAAAAGCTTATTTTCACGCCCTAGGGAGGTGCATAACTTAAATATAAAATTTCAACCTCCTAGCTCAATTCCTTCATGATTTAAATTGAATACACACAGACAGACAGACAGACTGCGAAAACCACTTCTTTGGATTTAGGGTACTTCAAAATGTGTATATCCATCAAAATCTCGACATTGAATTTTTGACATGTAAAAGTATATGGCCTGAGATGCCAAAAATATTTTTTTTTTTAATTATTTATTTTCATTTGTTGTGTTATAAGACAAATTAAATTTATAATTTTTTCAAATTTTCTGTTTGACCAAATTAAGATAAAAGTATGTATGTATTTGGAAAGTTTTCAAAGTAAACGATCAAACTTTTCTTATTTTCACAAAAGCCGAGAAAAAATATTAGCATTTCAATTGCTCAATGTAAATTTTTTTTTTTTTTTAACATTTCAACAGATTTTATTGACTTTCTTTTTTAAAGGGAAATTTATATCGTTTGCATTTGAATTTCTTTAAATATTAGATCTAATAAGTTTAGTGTTGCATAACCCGGGAAAAACAAAAAAGATATTAAATGCCAAGTTCTCTATTGGCATATTTCGCTCGTGTTTACAGGAAGATAGGTATTCCAATTTACCAAATCACTACTGGATTTTCGATTAATTAAAAGAATTCATGCACCCCCATGGTATTCATAAACATACAATTCACTTGTTATACCTATTATTGAATAATATTTTTCATATAAATTCCCATATAATTTGAATTTTCATCACTAACATACCGTTAGGGAATTTTAACAATTTATTCAGAAAATCTAATATCCATAATCGATAATGATATCGAAAAAAGGATTATTTCAACGAATCCTTCTGTTGTTTGTTGAAGGGTAAACGTATCTCTCGTATTTTGTTCTTTTTTAATCAATGACTGTTGGCACATTTAAAGGGCTGTTTAATTTTATCTCTGGATTGGAGGTCTTATCTTTAGGGACCCACCTGTTCCCGTTTGTATTGCGACCACGGAGCCAATTCGTGCTTGGTCGAGTGTCTTGGGAAAGAACGAGCACCCCCTTCCCCCTCCCCCCACTCTCTTACCTCCTCTTTGAGAAATTGAATTTGTTATTTGAAATCTGGTTACAAAATTCCAAGAAAGAACAATGGAATTCAATTATCTTTAGTAATTAAACTTGTACTTATTTATATTACTAATGAAAATTAGAAGAAAAAAAAGAGTTAAATTAAAGCCAATTACTGATTTAGAATAGAAATAAGGTAGTTTGGTGATTATTGAGAACAGAATGTATTCTTTGGAGGTATTGACACAGCCAATAAAATTCCTGTTGTGAATTTGTTCCAAGATAGTAAATATAAATTTATTTTTCTTAAATAGGGTAATTAGAATAATAGAAATTATTACAGAAAAATCGGGACCATAATTCGGTTAAATATACTTTATTATAAAACATCATTTTAAGTTTGTTATTTATATTTTTTTTTTTTTTTATTTTAAGTTTGGAAAGGGAGGGCAGCTGCCTCCTCCTTGCCCCTCCCCCTGGATACGCCCTTGTCATGAAGCCCGTGGTCGATTCCGTGTAGAATGACATATCTAAACGATCACACAATAAAGAATTGTATAAAAATCACTTCAGTTATTGGAACGAAGTTCTTTAACGCGGCTTACGCAGAGTGAATTGGGAGAAAATGTAACGTAACAAAAACGCGTTCCTAACAAGAATGCGTTCCCAGCGCCCGAGAGACGGCGGAGGAAGGCGAGATTAGCCGAAATCGTGGCGAGGCCACGCCCTTTTTCTCCTCTTTTTTCCTTCTATCTACCGTAGGCCTTCGGCGGGCTTTCCGTCTATTTAAATAATATTCACATTAAATTATATATTCTGAGTTAAAGAAAAGGCGTGAGGAACTTCGTTCCTGCCGGGGATTCTACGACCTTGCTTTTTTTCAGTTATTCAGTTATATTTTATGATATTACTATCAGGGAAAGATTGTTTTTTCTTAAAAAAACACTCACACTTTTTCTCATTCACAACTCGCACACACATTCGCACAGTCTTTTCGGCAATCAGGCCATATAAAACTTTTGATTATATATGTATCCAGGTGCAGGCGTTCTTATTTAAGCCATTTTGTATCCAAATGGCTTAAATAAAGTCATCAGACTGCCTGGGATCCAAGCCCGCGGCCCTTGGTATACAAGACCTGCACACTAACCCTTACCCGAGGGTTGGGCAGATTTAAAGTGATTTTTTTTTTTTTTTTTTTTTTTTACACTCACCCACCCCTCTCTTTCTCACTCTCACCCTCACCCCCTCCCTCCCCCCCTCTTCTTTTTCGCCTACTCTTTCTAATATTAACAATAAACCCTATCCATTATTATATATTTTACTGGGGGGGGGTCAGGTTATTTATTTTATTTGTTTTTTAATCATAAATAAAAAAAAATATTGGCGGCGCGGGCCCGCCCCCCGCCGTTTGGGAGGGGGGGGAGGCACCCCCCCCCCCCCCCCCCGCGGGGGGTTAAAGTGATTTATCAAAATGATAATAATTGTTAAAAGTAAATAGTCCTTGGCTGAATGTAATTTGTTCCGTAAATAATTACCAGTTTATACAGTATATTAATTTATCCACTCGATAATAATAAGGCCCGGTGGACACTCTGCATCACCACACCATAAGTGAAGCGAGTCTTGAAATATATAACGGTTTCAATTACACAGTGCACACACAACAAACATAAAATTAATGATAAATAGAATCTTCAGTTTATTGTTTGGAAAATTGAAGAAAAAAATAAAGTTACGAAAGCAAAAAAAATCCCTCCGCAAAGGAAATTTTTTTTTTTTAAGTCTGCGTTATCTTAGTTAAAGTATATATAGGGCTAATATATAATTTACGATACAAATTTCCAGGAACATTCATTCAAGCAAAAGGTGAATAAACACCACCGGCTTCAGCTAGGTAAGCAATTTGTACTTTCTCTTAGCTCTATATATGTAAATATTACCAAAGGTAAGAGAAAATTGTGTGCGTGATGTTTCACACCAGATTTTTTTTCTTTTTCATTTTGGCATTTGTTCCAAAATCTTATGGATTTTTTAGGGATTCTTCTAGGCAATTCAGGTCGAATTCAATTATTTGATTGTTTATTCCTGGAGGGAAGACAGGTATTATTAGTAATTTGGATTGTATTCCATATATTCGTTTGAGATATGTTTTTGATATGTATGGTAGCCTAGCCATTTTTTTATGAATGGATGCATAATATAAATTAAAAATAAATCCTGGTGGTTAGATCAAAAAAGTAAAATCCGAATTAGCACATTCATTCCCGTTAATTATTTTGTGAAATAAAGTTTATATAAAATTTAAATATTGAATAGTAATAACTCTTTTTACTTTTTATTAAATATATGATTTTATTTAATTTTTCCTTCTCTAAACTGTCTTTTTTTTACTTTATTTCATTGAAGACTAAAAACAAGAAAAGTTAGTTGAATGTCATAAAATAAAATACATATATCCATAAAAAAAACTAGTAAAAAGGTTAATTCTCCTCTTTTTAATAATAAAAAAAAAAATCTTTAATGAAACTTATTAAAACTAATATTTTTGTTTATACCGTAAATAAAAAGAAATTTAATGAATATAATGAACTGCAGATATTAAAAAATTGAAAAAACTAATAAAGTATTATCAAAAATGTTAAAATGTGAATGAATAAATAAAAAGTTTATATTTTTGAAATGGCAATCTCAATAATTATAATAATTTATATTTTATTGATACAAAAAAAAATTGATGAAATTTTTAAAAATGTTATATACAAGTCCTCTTGACTGGAGTCAGTGGCGTAGCGAGGGGGGGAAAGGGGGGGGTGACCCCCCCGGCGCTCCCCACAAAGGGGCCCCAAACCGCCAAAAAAAAAAAAAAATTGGGAGTATTTTTTTATTTTTTTTTTTTTATTTATTTCTAGAAAATATTATATTTTATAAAATATTATTTTTTAATTTTAGTTGTATTGTAATATAATTTTTTTTTTTATTTTATATATTTTATTATTGGGGTTTGGTGGGGGGGGGGGGTGGGAGGGGGTGGCGGGCGGGGCGCGGGGGGCACCCCCCCCCCCCCACTGGAGTACTTATTATTTATTAGTTAATAAATAATGAAGCAAACTTATAAATTATCTACAATTTGATGAAAAAAAATTATCATTAGGCTGGTTTCATACGGGGCTGATTCGAGGTGATTCCACTAGTTTACTCAACTACTGGTAGTTGACTGGGAATTGAGTGCCATCGGAAGATTTGTGTTCACACGAGGCAACTTGTGTAATCAACTTCTCTCCCCGCCAGAGTCAGTTCGACAAATCGCTCTATATCAAAATATTTTTCCTCCATGTTCTATGGAATCCGCTAGGCAATTAGTTGACTAATGTGAAAGACCTAATTGGTTGCACCCCCGTAACATTTGCCCGGTCAATTAGTGGAATCAACTACGTAGTTGCCTCGAATCCGCCCCGTGTGAAACCAGTCTTTCTATTCCAATTCAGTACCTGCTTGAGGATTTGTTTACATTCATAGAATACACATCATACGAAAAGGATACATAAATATTTTTCTATACATTTCCTATGGGAGAAATCGTAACTTTAGGAATTAATAATTCAAAAAGTTAAAGGAATTTCGGGATGAAAATAATTTTCCTGTAATCCCTTGAAGGGCCTCTTGAAGCATAAAAAAATTTCGGTTCAAAATTCCAACGGGAAGTTACCCAAATTGAGCCTGACAGACAGACGGACATTAGCGAATTATATATATAGATTCTGGAAGTGGAGAAAATGCTTAGAAACATTTTTTATAAACGGTTTATTTTTTTTTTAAATCAAATAGGAATTGAATCGTTTATTTCAGAAACCACCTAAGTGCGCTTTTTTCAACTTTCGGAAAACTAAAGAAAACTGTTTTGCAGCTCAAATATAGGTCTAGTCTCCTTCAAATATTTTTTTACCAAATCAAAAACATGCTATTGGGATAATCTAAAAGATGTATTTACCTTTAAATTGTACAGTAGCACCAAAAACACATGATTTGAAATTTTGTCGCTAAGGTGGTTTCTGAAATAAACGATTCAATTATGAACATAATTCCTTTTTCTTTTCTATAAGTACCGGCTTATACCAAACGACGCGGGTTCGGGCCCCAGGCAGTCAGATGATTTTATTTAAAGCATTTGGAAACCAAATGGCTTAAATAGAAATGAATGGACCCCCAATAGATATAGAGTATCGTTTAAAGCCTAATTTGCCAAAAAGACTGAATGAATGTGTGTGTGAATGTGAGTGTGAATGAGAAAAAAGTGTGAAAGAGTTTTTATAAAAAAAAAGTACCGGTTAAAAAATTGTATTATTTGAATTAAAAAAAAAATAATAACTTTATTTTTTTCATCTATCTTGGATGTTTCCGTAAACACTCAGAAGTCTAATTTACAATCAAAAGAGTACGGTTCAAAAAAAAAAAAAAACGGATTTAAAAGTTTTGTCTCTTGTTAAAATAAAACAATTTAAATTTTATTTAGTATTAAAACAAAAAGCCCAGATGTTTGATTTAGTAATTTTATACAATTCGATTTCAAATTACTTTCAATTTGATTTGTTTTATTAATTTTTTTTTTTTTTACGTAACAAATTTTTTTATGAAATTAATTTAATCAACTTTTCATAAAGTTCTATATAGAAGAAACAATTTTTTAAAAGAATCTTTATTACTTTCGGTAATCGAAAGTTGTGATTGGTGCCTGTCACACCAGATTTTTTTGTGTAGATATATATTTAGTTTCCGCCGATATATTACTAGAATTCAAGATATAAAAGGGTCCTCCGGCTTGGCGTAGTTGGTAGCGTGTCTACCTTCTTTACCGAACATCTCGAGTTCGGACCCCAGGAAGTTCGATGATTTTATTTAAGCCATTTGGATACCAAATGGCTTAAATAGAAATGCCTGGAAGCCCAATAGATATTATCTCATATATAACGGTTATCGCCAAGTCTTATATGGCCTGAATTGCCGAAAAGACTGTGTGAATGTGTGTTTGAGTGTGAATGAGAAAAAAGTGTGAGTGTTTAAAAAAAAAAGATATAAAATTGATAAACATATTTTTTTTAACACTCACACTTTTTTCCATTCACCCTCACACTCACACACACATGCATACAGTCTTTTCGGCAACTTAAGCCATATAAGACTTTTATGATAACCGTTGTCAATATATCTATTGAGGGTCCAGGCATTCTTATTTAAGATTCAGGACCGGATCTAGGGGGGGGGGGGCAGTGGGTGCATGTGCCATGGGCGGCAGATATCAGGGGCGGCAATTAAAGAAATACTTACTAAAAAAAGAAGTAAATTGATATGAATTTTGTATAGAAAACTTTAAGGAGGGGGCGGCAAATTAAATTTTGCCCCCCCCTAAAAATCTCCTAGTTCCGGTCCTGAAGATAAACATAGAGAAATAATTATATTTTGTTCCCATGGCAACCATTTCTCTTATCTTCCTATGAAGTACAAGAGTAAAGTGAGCTTCAAACAAATTTCAAGGCAAAATGAGAATATGCAATTTAAAGAGCATCTAAAAAATATTTGATTTTTGAATTTTAATAAAAATCGTTAGAGTTTGAGAAAATCTACGGAAAAAGTTCGAAAAAAAGCTGAAAAAGTTCATAAAAGTAGTAGTACTTTTTGGTCGATTTAGATTAAAAGCTTATTTTCACGCTGCAAGGGGATGTTTAACTTAAATATAAAATTTGATTGTATCTTTAACTATAAAAACAACGTTTTTAAATACTGTATTATAAGAAATTTTTAATACCTGTATATATCATCATATCATCTAAATAGAATACATAGAATAAATAATGACATCTATGTATCATTGTACAGACTTGACTCTCTCTCACTAGAACTGTTCACTGAAGATGGGTGAATAAATTTTACCCGAAACGTCTGAACGTTCACAGAGTATCGAGTGTTTTTCATTTTGGCTGCCTGCATTTCCATATCCTATTTACAAATATTTCCAGCCATTAAATGGACCGTTTATTTTGAAAGTGGTGTAAGTCCATTTTCTATTGTTTCGAGAAAATGAAAGGTTTGCATATCTGTTAATTTAAAAATCTAGGCAAATGATAGGAAATCGGTGAATGTTTCTACTTCTTTATCAGTATCTAATTTAGTTATATAAATTTGTTTTAGGCGAATTTGACTAAACTAATATATAATTACATTACTGCAAATGGACTTACACCACTTTCATAATTAGCCAATTGTAAAGATCGTTGAATTTCAATTTTGAAAAATCAAATATTACTCAAAATATACTTGATATTAATTCAATATTCTTTACAAATAATGTCACGATATAAAATAGAAGTAGTATTTTTAATTTTAGACGTTAATTACATTGTTAAAATTACAAGATATTAGTAGTATTTACTTATCCTCTGTATATGGATGGCAGAGTGTTGAAATATTTATGATGTACCGGAAGAAATAACCGCTTGATATCTTTATATTAATAAGTAACCTAATCTCGTAACCAGTGGCGTCATTTCAACTTTTTCTTGCAGGGGGGCAAACTTTTTTTTTTCAATTTCTCACTTCAATTTTCTTACAAATAGATATCTCAAATTTGGCCAAAAGGTATTTAATTAAATTAATTTTTCAATTTTATACAGTTTCGTAGATATATTTTATTTACGTAGAATAATACCTAGGGAGGAGAGGGGGGGCAAATACCCTTCCCCCCACAAATGACGCCTCTGTTAGTAATTCTTAACAAATCTATAAGCAAATGAACAATAACAGACTACTAACAGGCAACCATCTGCTAAGCTACCTACCTCAAATTGGACTTACACCACTTTCATAATCAACGATTATGCAACTTCTTTACCGACCAATTTTCAATTGAACAAAACATGGGAATTTTTTAAGGAATTTACCACTAGCTAGTTATACATAGAAAATTTACATTAAATTAAGCATAAATATGCGATATCTCAGATTTTTTAAAAATTGGACTTACACCACTTTCAAAATAAACGGTCCAAATATTATTATTTTAAATATAAAATTTCAACCTCGAAGCTTAATTCCTTCATGGTTCAATTCGAACGCAGACCAGACAGAGAGACAGACAGACCATGTCGCGAATACAACTTTTTTGGACTCAGGGACCCTCAAAACGTGTATATCCATCAAAATCTCGACATCGAATTTTTGACATGAATCCAATGCTTTCTCAGTACTATACAGTATATTGACATATATATACAGTATATATACTTAAGAGAAAGTAAAAATTTATTTTTTTTTTAAATACTTTTTTGGCATCTGAAGTCATTTACCAGTATTTATCTCTGTAGCCAATTAAAATCAAGCCTCGTACGGGATGCGAATCCTCAACATTAGTGTTAATATGAAATTTCATTGAAAGAAATTAATTAGATCTTATTTTCATTTTTTTCTTAATTTCGTTAATAAAATAAGATTTTAATTAATTCCCATTCACAATGAAACTTGTTTACCCCGAAATTCGTAAATGTTATCTCCTGATCTGTAATAAGATTACTATCTTATTTATTTAATTCTAGACAAAATCTCTAAGCTTTTGTTTTCTTCCAATTTTTTCCTCATTGTTTCTGCTTAAACAAAGAGTTCATGTAAACAAAGTTGAAGGCAAAATGAGCCTTTCTGTTCTCCTATTTGCATCTGATGATATATTCAAGAAAGAATTCATTAAAATTTTATTTTGTTGTTTCTATAGGAAACTCTAATAGAGGTGCAGAGTTTATGTTTATCTTCTTTCTTGGTATATCAATTGAATAGTAATTCAACCGAGGTAGTATATAAAAGCTTTTAGAAAAAAGTTCGCCTGTGAAATATGCAACCAACATATACACTACTTGGCTCTGGTTGCGGTGGTTTAAAGGCATATCTACGCAATGCATACTATTTATTAAAATATTTTGAGAATCATGAAAGCTTATACATGTAGGTACTTTAGATGTCCATTGGATGTTTATTAACCCCGCTCTCCTTCTTAATTACACGGTGACATTAACCTCAAACCTAAAGTTTTACACGCTACGGGAAATCGTAATGATGTGATTGACAAATTGATTGCTCCAATAAATTGAAAGACTGGAATACGATGAATCGTAACGATTTGTCGATTTATTGTTATATTTTATTGTTGATAGCTATCGACTTCAATGCAATGACAAATGCTAACTGAGTGAAATCGTAACGATTGGCTGTAATTGATGCCGACCGGGATCAATCATCCAATTCCAATAAATCGCTACAATGTCTTGTTAAGCCCAACAATAAATCGAAACAATTCTATCTTTACGATAAATCAAAACAAAGGTATCGCTTCGATAAATCGAAACAATTCTATCGTTAAGATAAATCGAAACAATTCTATCGCTACGATAAATCAAAACAATTGCATCGCTACGATAAATCGAAACAATTCTATCGTTACGATAAATCGAAACAATTCTATCGTTAGGATAAATTGTTAGCATTTATCGTAGCGTGTAAATCTGTCAAACAGTACTTTTTCTTGATGAATAGCAGGATGAATGATTTCATTTATTTATTACCCATTAGACTGACGTTTCGGTCTCGGTCGAGACCATCTTCAGAGCTCATGGACTGTCAATATGAGATAAATATATGAATTATATAATTGAGTCTATGATATTTATGTCATATTAACTGTTAGTCCATAAGCTCTGAAGATGGTCTCGACCGAGACCGAAACGTCAGCCTAATGGGTATTAAATAAATGAAATAAATACTAGCTGCTTTTTTTTCTTCATCCTGGTACTCATCAACAACTTTTATCCAGCTATAAATCTACTTTTCTCTACAGTAGGCCTACATTTTCTTATTTTGTATACAAGCTTTAACTCCTCTAATAAACTCCAATTTTTACTTTCTCTTACCCTATAGATGAAATATATAGAGAGAAAGTATTGTTATTATTACACTTTTTCAGCTACAAAGGTCATTTAAGCCTATAAAAGTTTAAAAATGTGATTTTTTTTAATTTAAGGTCTTTTTCGGCAACGGAGGCCATTGATCCTGTCTCTATTTATTTCAATTGGATTTAAAAATATGATTTAAAATAATTCAGAATCGATGGCATTCAGGTGTTTTATGATTCCTCGGGCCAACCTATCCTGAAATTGTTTGTTGGCTATTTTTCTACTCTCCCACTAGATTTCATTTTAATTCACTCAAGAAAGATGTACTAAATAAAATTATACAGTGTCTTTTTCGGCAAGGAAATATCTACAAGATAATTATCAAATTAAATTTTTATAATTCATTTATTTTTTTCTCTTAATATTTGAATTTTTTGTAGAATTTGGATAACAAAAGTCAGATTATTTTTCTCTATAAATAACAGAATCACAATACAGTATTTGTATTGGTAGTGTAGAGACAGAAAGTCATCAATATTTTGAAAATGAAATTATTTATATTGAAAACCGGAAATGTTTAATTAAATTTTTTTTTTTGACATTTCTCCTTTAAAATAAATAAATAATAAAGCAAAACAAAACTCACAAATGCTTCTATAATTTACAATCCTTTCCATAAAAACCACCAGAATAAACAGGAAAGCATTTCAATTACATATTTCAAAATTCATTTGACGTTATTGAAGGATAAATAAAAAAAAAAATATCTTTTACTTAAATTTGTGTTCTGGAATTAAAAAAAAAAAGGCAATGCAGAACATATACTCTTGCATTTAGGGTCGATACATTTGCATTATTATGCATTGGGTTTGTTTCGACAAACAAATCATGGAATAGAGTGGGGGTTAAATTGATTAACGTAATCCGTAGAACGGCTTGTGACCGCCATATTGAATATTTAAAACCGCACCCCTTGTCTTTATTTTATATCCAGATATAGGGAGGTATTATATCCGGTATATGAAGTTACAACATTTTTTTAAATAGAATCAAGTTTTATTTTTATATAAATCTATTGTAATATAAATGTTTTTTTAGAGATAATTTCTTAAAGAAAGTGTTATTATTTGAATATTACTAGATGATTTCTATGCAAAAAAACCATAAAATACGAAAATAAACTTAATAAAAGAACCAGGGTATTTTATTTTTATAAAATTTTTAGTAAATTAATTCATTGAAAAAGGGCCGGAACTAGGAGGTTTGTTAGGAGGACAAAATTTAATTTGCCCCCCCCCCTTACTAATTTTATAATATGCTGCCCCCTCCCTTCCCCCCGAGCTGTCACTGTAACTTGTAAGCCAAATTGATTATAAAATTTTAATCTTTCTTTAAATTTGAGTATAAAATTTGCTCGCCTCTAAAATTTTGCCGCCCTAGGCCCTGACATCACGGGACTAGCCCTAACCCTATTTCCACCACTCCACGAAATGGAATCCAAAATTATTTTTTCTTTTTTTTTTTAATTAAAAAAAATGCGCGTTTAAATGAAAATTATCGAATGTTTCCGCACGTATCTTTTATCTTAAAACTCATTTGTATATAGAGAAAGTATTAAAAAAAATTAGAGGTCGTGATCTCGACGTTTTAGATTTTCCAGAGTCCAAAAAAAATCATTTTGAAATTATGTCTGGGTATGTTTGTATACTTAGGGGCTCACATCTTCCGAGTTCATCGACCAAGAGTTGCTCGGGATAAGGCTATTCTACTTTCTTTTGCTATTATTTTCTCTACCCAGACATGTCTAGGCGTCTTGTATGTTTTCTCGCTCCCATCTGATTCTAATAGTCGTTATTTTCATTGAAGAAAAATGTTTTTTTTCTTATTGAATTTTTCTACAGAAAAAAGATAAGATTTATTATTTACAATTAGTAATTCTTAGTGACCCCAAGCAATCAGAAGGTGGAACGTCCCCGGGTAGTCATCGGTACTATGTATTGTAAATTATTTAAATAAAATTCTAACCCATAAATGGCCTCAGTAACCGAAAAAGGTTTTAAAAAAATTAGTAATTCTTGTACGAATATTCAATCAAAAGGATATCTATCAACTTCAAATATTGTTCTCTCTACTTGTCTGTTTCTTTTTTTTTTTTTTTTTTTAATTCACCACATGCAAAAAAATCCTGTAGATAAAAAATAACTTTAAACAAATATTTTATATTTTCTTTTGATATTTATATTATTACACATATAAGGACTTTATATACAAAAACAGACATTTTATTTTACCAAAGTATTTTTTTCGAAATCATGTTTCGCCCGATTTATGTTCGGTCTCAGATGATTTTTATATAATATTTTCCGATCGGTTTTTATTTCTTATCTAAAATATTCCTATAAAAATCAATGTTTGTCTGTGGAGCAAAAGTTTCACTTTTGGAACAGCTGTTTGGCCCAGTTCGATCCTTTTTCTGATTTTTCGCACAACGGATTTTAAGTTTTGTCGTTGCATAAAATATTATGTGGCCCTTTTGAGGGGGGTGAATGGCCCTCGGCCTGTGTTTAACTAAAGCCGTCGTAGAAGGGCATAAAAAGAAAACGTCAAATACGATCGAGGCTTCAATTTTTCACTAGGAAATCCATTATACTACAGGTTTTTTTTTTTTTTTTTTCTTATTTAAAAAATTTAAAATTTTATAGTATTCTATCTAATAATTATTTGATTGGTTTTAACATTTGATTTTCAATGGTTCATTTCCGGAAAATTATATTGAATTTCCATTATTAATTTAAATAATTGAAGACATGAAATAAATTAAGTTCTAACAAGGGGAGAGTACGGCCTTCACCGCACCGATTTGAACTAAATTTTTTTATGTGTAGTAGTACTTAAAAAAAAAATTCTTTTAATGCGAGAGAATGCGCTTCTCAAAGGTTCGTCTAAAAAAAATGTTAAAGATGTCTTAAGTTATTGCGAACCACAAAGGCTAACTTGGTAGCCTACTTCTATTCTGTGATGTTCCACAAATTTAAAGGAAAATTGAATGTTTTCTGTCAAAAATATAATATAAGCAAATATTTAATATTATTCGAGAAATATATTAGGTACTATTAATTGAATATATAAATAAATTTACAATATTTTTTTGTTAACATATTAGCATTAACAAACAAAAATAAATATTTTTCCAAATGAATTTATTTCCTAATATTTCGATGGCACAAAGGCTCTTCTTCTTCAGGGGAAGCTCATTTTACACTTTTCAAACATTACAATAACAGTCAAGGGTTTTTTTGCATCAAGAAAGTCATTGACTTCGATAAATCTAGTGAGCATACTGAATGCCGCCGGTTCTGACGAAGCCCCTCCTCAAACTAGGACCTCTCTTTGGAATATAAAAGGTTGGATGAAAGGAAATGACTGGATGGAACTAGACATGGGATTTGAACGCAGGAGTTAGAGATAATATTGTGATTTCTCCGGGTGCCGGTATATGGATGGTGGCTACGTCCAGAGGCCGGTTGGGCCTGGTGAATATGTGTGCACAAAGACACCTTTGGTAACTAATCGGGGAGTTTGGTAGGAATTTCAAATTTTATTACCAGTATCAGTTTATTTACCCAATGTGTTTTCGTGTATGAAGACACACAACTCAAACCTCTGACCATAGCCATTTACCGGCACTCCGTGAAATTACATCATTTCCTATCACTAACTCCTCCTCCTGCTTTCGTTTCTAGTTATTTCTGGTTCCACCTGGTTCCTTTTATCCAACCTCTTCTATGCTAGGGAGGATGTCCTTGTTTGAGGAGAGACTCCCTGAGCCCCGGCGGGTAGCCTATTCTATTCGGAGAATGTATCATTGAGAATTAGGACTCTTCCATCAGCAACTCTCCCGCTTCCTAGAGTTGGGGTTGTTGGGTGGTTTCCTATTAACAAGGTTGATCAAACAATATTCATCTATTTAGACTACTACTTTAATTTGAATATATATTAGTTTAAAATTTTTGTTGGAAAAAATTCCAATCTGCTAATATCATTGGATTCAAAAGGGAAAAGTCGACAGACTTTAGGATTAAATCTCATTACTGTTATCCAATATGAATTGAAGACAAAGCGGATTTCCCTTTCCCCCATTATTTAAATCTGAAACCATTGATAAACTGTTCATAATAAACTTTTTCTTTTGCTAATTTGAAAAATTTAAAGACTTATATGCATTTAAGAGCTAAAAAGGTATCTACTTTTTTATTTTTTTTTATCGAAAATCTTTATTTTCCTGCCCCATTTGCGCCATTCATTGAGCTTAGCGAGCAAGAACAAAAACGTATTGGTCCAAATTATATTTCGAAATCGATTTCTTCTTTGTTCGTTCTGGAAAAATTTTCCACTTTAAAAGGTTAATATTGCATCAAGTTTCATCTCTAGTGAGATTAAAAAAAAGAGATTTTATTCTTATTCCATTGCAAACAAAAGACTTGTTTCATTTTGTTGCTTATTTTAATTAAGTGAAGCTGTCTTAATTAACGAAACGTAGTAGAAGGGAGAGAAAAAAAAATACCTGTCATAAAGAGAAACAATGTGAAATTCAAGAATAGGTTCTGATACTACTATACCCTTTCCTTTTCGACTTGTGACATTTTTTTTCAATTTAATTAAATACATATCACCCAATTTCGGGTTGAGCATTTCAAAGAGAGAGAAGACATATAATGAAATATAATTTTATTTTATTATAAAATAACTCTGTCTTCTAATTAACTTATTCATTTATGGTACTATTTTGGATTCATTTAATTAAAAATTAAAGAGAGATTTCTGGTTTATGCCTAGAGTTTGCAGAAGTAGTTAATAGATCCGGAGGGGAGCAAATGTGAATCGTATAGTATGTAAATAAATAGAGATGTATGGGATGGAGTTAGTCAAGGAAAATAACAAAACTAATACGGATATTTTTAATCAAATATTTGTTCTGAAAGATTGTTTTTGTTTTTTTGTCTTCTCCTAGCCCACCAAACCTTACCAATGATGATTTGGTCGTGCCAGGAAGAACCTTCGGTAATCGATAGTTGTGTTCTGTGCTTGTCACACCAGATTTCTGTGTGTAGACATATATTTAGTTTCCATCGATATATTAGAATTCAAGATATAATGGGTTAATATTTATATATTGTTACCATGGCAACCATTTCTCCTATCTTTCCTATGAAATACAAGAGTGCTTCAAAAGTAAAAAGAGCTATTTGGGGTCAGCCGCATAAAAACAGATAATTAATTTTATTATATTATTAGTTTTATGCATTTATGTGTATGTGTGTGTGTGTGTGTAGGTGGGTTCTATGTTACCACCATAGGATGAAATATTTACCTCTCGGGGCAGTGAAGATTACTCGAAGCTCCATGCAGTCGTTGCTGAGCTTTAAAACCCAATTGCACTGATGAGACACACATGCACACGAATCTGCAAAAGAGAATATCTTTTAGAATCTCACTGTCCTACAGGAGAATTGGAAATTAAATTTTCATTTAAAGTAATTTAAATGAAATTAAAAAATATTATTTGTTGATGTTTCGAAAAAAAATCTTAAAATGCGTATCTGTAAAGTTATTTGGGCCTGTTTGTTCTGTGTATGGGTTTTTTTTAATGAATTTACATAAAAATAATAAATCTCTCAATTAATTGGAGAAGGATTAATATCTATTCTTAGGTAAATATAAGAAAGTATTAAACAAGGAGTAATAATCTTCAGAGCTATAAATTTATAAGTTCTCTTATTAATAAACCATTAAAAAAAAACAAATTTCAGAAATAAATTTTAAAAAATTTTACTAAACCTGGTTGTAAGGCATCATGAGGAAGTTGCAAACCATTACACTTATGGTATGATAAATACATCTTATGTAGTTACAAATTTATAAAGAAAAAAATGTATTTATTTATTGAAATCAGTGGCGTCATTTGGAGGGGCAGGGGGTGCATTTGCCCCCCCCCCCAAGGGCTCTGATTTTTATAAAATTTTATATTATTCTAAATAAAATACTCCAAAATACATCTACGAGTATACAAACTGTACAAAATTAAACAATTTAATTAAATATGCTTTGGCCAAATTTGAGTACCCATTTGTAAGTAAATTTTAAGAAAAAAAATGTTTGCCCCCCCCAAGAAAAAGTTGAAATGACGCCACTGATTGAAATATTTCTGACTTAATGAGTTATGATTTATTAAGAGAACTTATACTGTATATATTTACAACTGTGAAGATGGTCCGAACCAGGACCGAAATGTACGAAATAATATTTATTAAGAAAAAATAATTGCTGAGTTTTTCAAGCTTCCATTCTAAAATTACATCACAGCTATATATTTAAATTCATATTTAATATATAATTATATCCTAACTGTCCAGTGAAATTAATGTGGATGGGTTTAGGGGGATGTTCTGGTGCGAAAGAATTATAAATATAAATATATCTTTTTACTTTTTACTAGTATTCTTACTTTCACTTTTAATAATGAAAAAATTTTCATTATTTTTAGCCTCTTAAGGGACAAAAAAGAAGTAGCGGTCGAGTGTCAGCTTAATAAAAACAAAAAAAGATAATAAAAACTTCTGGTGAAATGAGAACAAGTCGTGAAATTGTTAGAATTTGCGAGACACCAGACAAAAGTAAAAGGTGTATTTTGAAGGGGCCGGAGGGTGGTTTTTACCGCAAAAGGGCAGATGGCAAAAGCGCTTCTTTAATTGGCCAGGCCAACTCTAAAGTCACATTTTCCATGTTTCCTTCATGTCTTAAACGGGAATCTTCCTCTTCTAATCCTGAGGGACTTGTTCTGGTCAGCCTCAAAGCGAATATTTCAAACCTCACTTGACTTTGACTTGAAATGAATAAATAAATTCCGCCTCGCTACTCCTTCGGGGTGATCCATTCCAAATGGAAATGACATCTTCAGGAGGAATATTTAATCGAGTCAGTGAACCAGCATTGAGAGAGAACCCCCCCCCCCCCCCCCCTAATATCATAGTCTGCATATTATACATACAAATATTGCGCAGGGAAAATAGAGAGATATATAGGTATTTTTACGATTCGTCATCCCGCTTCCATATAAAATCCACCTATATTCTTTTATATAAATTCTAAAAAGGTTATTGATACTATCACCATATTCAAAATATAGATACTCTTGATAATCGATTTTATTCATGACTAGATGAACAAAAATCATCTTTTAAATTATATAAAAATTATTGAATTTTATCCTAAACATTAATAAACCGAGAAGGATAAAGCAGTGAAGTTTAAATAAAACAATTCAAATTCACCTTAAGGCAAAAAATACTACCTCAGTAAAGTGTACTTCATACAATATTTAGGAAAAAACTTATTAATCTACTTTTTAAAGAACATCTATGTATACCAAGGGTGCGAGTTCAGATCTGTCAACCCGATGATTTTAATTAAGACATTTGGATACCAAATGGCTTAAATTAATATGTCTGGACCCCAAATATATATATTAATTAATCAACGGTTATCGTCAAAGTCTTATTTGGCCTAATTTGCTGAAAAGACTGTGATAATGTGTGTTTGAGTGTCAGTATGAATGAGAAAAAAAGTGTTTAAAAAGAAAAAAGAACATCTAAAAAATAGTTGATTTATGAATTTTAATCAAAATCGTACAGCCTATTTTGAGAAATTCGAAAAAAAAAAACTGAAAATATTTCAGTAAAGTACTAGTACGTTTTAGCCGATTTTATTGAAAAACTTATTTTAACTATCCGGGATGGTACCTAACTCAAATTTCAATCTCGTAGCTCATTTCCTTAAATTTCCTCATGCTTAAAATTGCCACACATTTGCTAGACTCACTTATGTGGACCTCAAAATATGTATTTAAATCAAAATCTCGACATTGAATTTTTGACACAATCGCAATACTTTTTCACTATATATTAGATATAATATTGATAAGAGAAAGTAGCAATTATCTAACTACTCCTAAGGAGGGAAACAGAACCCTCCTTAGTGTACTACCATGAAATTACATAACCACAAAGTGTCAGTTAATATATGATATTAGTGATTGAAGAGAGAGAATCACTGAAATAAGGTTGAAAAAAAATTTTTTGTAAAAATTATTTCCCCCATCATATAAAAAAATATTTTTTTGGAAAACAGAATTAAATAAATATATGTATTTTCAAAAAAGGAAAATTAATTTTATTAACTAATGTACATATTTCAAATTTAATTTAAAAAAAAATATAGGTCTATATATTTTTTCTTCTAAAACTATCCTTTTACTTTCTTTTTAACTAACTTTCACTTGAAATTTATCATCCTTTTAATTTTTTATTTTTATTTATTTATTTATTTTTTTTTTTTACTTGAAATTATAACTTGAGTTGAAGTTAGAAAAGTTAGCTGTACATTAAAAGGTTGGGTGGAGGTTTTGGGTAAAGGGGTAAGAGAGGCCGAAAGATGTTGATATATATAGTGAATATCCTTCGGAGGGTCATAAAAATGTAAACAAACAAGATTTCATAATAAATTCATTAAATTGCTTTAGGTCTAATGTAAGTCGAAAGTTTTAGAATCAAGTTTATAATATGAATCCTTTTTTTTTTTTTTTTTTTTGCAAGACAAAAAAAGCGTTTGTAAATCTTTTAGTTAATTCAAAATGTTACATTCAAGGAAAATTATGGAATTTATATCCCTCCTCCCTCCCTTTATGATCACAATTAATTAATTAATATCTTCATTTAAGGTAAAGGCTCTTACTTTAATGAAAATGGTCAAAGAAAAAAAAAGTACTTTATTTCTATTATTTTTATTTAAGACCAATTAATTATAATAAAATAAATTTCATATCCAACAAACTAATCCCAGTAAAATACTTTTAAATAGATCAAAAAAATTACATTTCAGTGAGTATTTTTTTTTTTATATGATTTGAAGGCATGATGAAGTTATAAATCGTGTGCCGAAATGTCTCCTAAAAATTATTATTGACTGAATAGATTAAGAAAATAAGGCAGCCAAAAGCAAATTAATAATAAAATTGGTGGTAAAAACAATTATAAAATTTAATTTATATCACTTCTATTAATTTTTGGTCAAGTTTCAAACTGATAACTTCTGGGTTTAATTTAAAAATGATATAGGCTATATAGGAGAATATTGAAACACTAGGTTATAAGATTCTATGATTTAATAAAAAGAAAATTTTAAAAAATAAAAAAAATTTTAAATTAGGCCTAACTTTTTAATAAATCAGTGAATCTTATGACATAGCGTTTGCAATTTCTCTTATTTACTTTTTTAGTTTTTTCTAATTTTATCAAACGAAAAAACCATCGAGCTCCAGTTCGGTCCCATCTCGGAACTATAATATAATCTTCTATCTTTTATCTATAAGCTTATATATAAAAATGAAATGGAAAAATGTATGTATGTATGTATGTATGCTACAAGAAATATTGGCATAAAACTTGCCCGCCGGAGGCGGCCAGGAGGCGCATCCTCCTGGTTAGGTGGAAAACCCGCCGTGGGCTTTGCTACTATTATAACATATAATAAAGATAAGAAGAAAACAACATATTGTTGTATTTTAATATATTGATAAAACGAAAAGTAGTAGATGTGATATATGTTAAAATTTATAATCCTTTTTTTTAGTTTTAAGATCTTGAGGAAGGCTATAAGAATCGGCCGAAACATCGACGGAATTTCTATAAAAAATAATATGCTTTTAGCTGACTTATTTTTTTCAATAAATATAATACCTTCAGTTATTATCTCCTGCATTTAATTATATTATCGTTTAACTAAAATAGTACCCCATACCTGCTGGAAGAGAAAAATCTTTAGTGCTTTATTTTTGGTCGGAGCCAATTTTATTTAGACGCGTTTTTCGGTTAAATAAGAAAAGCCTTTCTCTTCTTTACCCAATCCAGGTATTTTTTTTATTGGCTTGTTAACCAACCAAAAATGTTGGCACAATAAATACACTTTTATATTCACATTATTTTATTTATTTTACAGACGAAATCCCGATAAATGATAAATGTCAGCACAAATATTCTTTTAATAGATGACTATTTTATTTTTTTTACCTGCCTAAAATCAAATTATTTATAGGTCGGATATAAAAAAAAATAAATAAATATATTCTCTCGCACTTTTTTTTGTCACGATTCACTCATTTTTTTTATATTATTCAGATCAGATTCGATTTCCACCCACAATTTTAAATGAGATTTTTTTTTTCTTATATTTTGAGTAGAGATTGAATGCAAATGTCACTGGGAATGACAAACAAGGTCATTAATGGATGTCGTTAAATTTAATCTCCTCAACTCTGAATTCATAATGTAGGGGGGTGTAATATGCGATATCTTTGCTTTGACTCATTCTCAATTGTCTTTCTCTTTCCTTAATATTACCCATCCTTCCTTTCGAATAAAGTCAAAAAAAATTGAATCTATACTTCATTTTATATGATGTGCAATTATAAAATTAAATTTTTACATTTTTTTACTTTCTCTTATACTATATATGAAATATATAGAGAGAAAAAGTATTGCGATCATGTCAAAAATTCGATGTCGAGATTTTGATGGATATACATGTTTTGAGGTCCCCTGAGTCCAAAAAAGTGGGTCCCGCAAATTGGTCTGTGTGTTTGTGAAGATTTTTAGCATGAAGGAATTGAGTTACCAGATTGAAATTTTATATTTAACTTAGGTACCCTCCCGGACACTCAAAATAAGCTTTGAAAAAATCGGTCTAAAGTACTAGTACTTGGACAGACAGACCATGTCATGAAAACCACTTTTTTTGGATTCAGGGGACCTTAATACGTGTATACCCATCAAAATCTCGACTTCGAATTTGACATGATCGCAATACTCTTCTTTATATATATTTCATATATAGGGTAAGAGAAAGTAAAAAAAAAACCTTAACGACACTGAAACAATGATCTCTAAAACGTGTGTAATGACGTTCAATAGGAAGAGTTTAGTGATTTTTTTTTTCTTTTTTGGAATTTCAGATTTTGATGCATGAGCACGTTTGAGGTTACTAAAACACGTTTCGTTTTTGTTTGTATCCGGTTCGCCTGTTTGTGGTTACATGCAAAACAACCCAAATCATTGATCCTTTTATTTTCAAAATACTTTACGGAACCAACAACATTTTTAGTAATAAAATTTTATCTAAGCCAAAATATATGAATTTCGATTGGTATGGTGTTTCAATTTTTTCCATTTTATTAATTAAT